>JASDQU010320557.1:0-12903 GCA_032191745.1 Picea mariana
TGAGGGAATGAGTTTCAATTGTTTCTCTGCTTAGGCCAGGAGATTCCTGCATCGAGTGCAGTTGAATACCTCCGCATAGAGTGCGTCGAGGAGGCTAAGCAGTTGAACTTTTTTTCTCCGTTGCTCAGTGTGGGTTTGAAGTATTCGAACCGTGCAGGCGAGTGCAGGTCGAGATCGAGTCTCAGTAGCAAGTCTGAGAGAAGGAGAGTTGAACCAGTTGTGAGTGAGGACGCACAGAACTCAAGAGACTTCAACACTTTCAGAATTTATTGGAGACCGAGTACGGGAGCGTGTTCGAAGACCCTCTTGAAGGAGTTCGATTCGAAGGAAGCTCTGGAAGGATAACGCCTTGGTTCAGTTGCACCAGAGGAAAGTGGCGAAACATATATCTCTTCATAGAGGAAGAGAATCGATGACTCGTGTTCATCCCAGAGAATCGCGAAATCCCGAGGATCGTGGGATCTGGGAGAAGAGGTGAGGTAGTTATCCCTCGGGCAGCTAAGGAGCCATTGGATATCGCTTATCGGAGAATCGGGGTTGGTGGGTGCGAGAAGCACATGCACGTAGAAATCGCGAAGTGCAATTCCCCGATTTGATCGGGGCCGTCAATTCCTGGAGGGACAGGTGGCACAAATCCGAAATATCGGAGTTTCGGCAGTCGGGGGTTCCAACAGCAGGAGACTTGGAGTCGCGGACCCGCGAACCGCGAACTCCCGAAGTGACGTGGCAGTGTGGGACCCGGAAGTTAGTGGGAGACACGTGGAGACATATCGGTGCATCGGTGTTCGGGGTTTCGAAGGGTAAGAACCTCACTGCTCTTCATCCGCCGATTTCCCGATAGGAACACTCCCGAGACCGGGTGCGTTGACTATTTGACCATTCGGAGATCGGGTTTCGAAGGTTAGAGTGATTAGTGAATTGTGTTCGCAGGAGTCGCGAAACCCCGAGTCGCGATATCCCGCATTCCGAAGGGGGTGATAGGAGGAGGAGCCTACTGTGGGTAGAACTCTCGAGAGGAGAGGAAGATCTTAGACTCTTCGGGGCCCAGAGAAAAAGGGGGTCCTGGTGAAAGCGACCGCCTGCTGTTGAGAGCGGGGTTGCGTCACATATATAAATACACAACATGTAAATTAACCCACGATTGATACTTATATTTTATAGAAGATCACCATCTGTGTGCAAACCTTCGAGGATCCTCCCAGACTTAGAACACACTATTCATAACTCTCAAGAGAGGAGTTACACACAAAAATTCCACACTTAAGTACCTCACCCTAAGTTTCACAAGTGTCATAAAAGTGTCACATACACTGACACCATGAAAGAACATTTGTCACAATCCCTAGTCAATGAGGAGGAAAATATATCATATGAAGGTAAAAATACTATGTGCACATGAATTATTTATTAATATTCATAAAAAGGAAATTAATTTACTGTGAGAATCCACCTCACATTTAGTTTCCTAACATCAAGGAGAGGTTGAGAATCTCATGGATGGTTGAGATATTTTCTCAAACCAAAATCCTATTTTGGTTGAGATATTTTCTCCTTAAAATCCCGACGAGATTTTTTCTCCCTAAAAATCTTAGAGATCCCATTTTGTGGATCTAGTGAGTGATCTTCTCCATGGTGTTTAAGCCTCCAAATCCTATATAATGAGGGCTTTCCATGGTGAGGAAAGAAATATTTTAGATATCAAACTTATGATATTGGGAGAATCGTGCAAGGTATGGATGAGGGGATCTTGGAGGAATGATGCATTATGATCCATGTTTGTAAGTATTCTCTTTGGGTTCTCATTTTAATATACTTGGCCTATTTCCTTTAGGTTTGTGTATTATTGCATATGCTTGTCTACTATTCCTTCAATCCTTGTAGATGAATTTGTTTGATCTAATCTTGTAGAGTAGGAGTTATTTTTTTCTCTTTGCTGTCTATTGCATTGCATGTATCAAATTTCACTAAGGAGTTTGGACATTGAGCTCAGATTGGAAGCAACGAGGACACACTTTGAAACTAGGTGCATCACACCTTTTCTCCCTCTCTCTCTCTGTCTGAATAGTTAAACTAAATTCAAAGGGATGTTAGTGTCCACTTGTGGTTTTCTGTCTTGGTTTAAGGGTCAGTAATCCAAGGGAAGATTCACTCGTCTGCAGGGGAATTATTTTGTAATAGAAATTGGCAAATCCACTAGGGAAAACAATTGAGTTTTCTTTCCTTGGATCATTTGAAAATTTTCCTAGTTCGATCTTGTTTGGTTCATTTTTTTTTATCCTTCCCTCTTCCCTTTTTTTCATCAATAAATTGTCATATGTAACATCCCACTCTTACACAAACTGAGCAAACTTATTTTTGGAGGACACTTGCTTGCAAGTGATCCTGATTATTATACTATTGGCCATTYGATTATGATTATGGGGCATTATGTATATTTCTTGGGTTGTTGTCTATTTCCTGAATGTGTAATTTGTGTTTTTAGTCTAGTCATGTTGTTGAATTGTTGTCGTTGATTGCCTTCCTTCTTAATTAAAAAAAAAAAATAATATTCATCTTTTGTGTTAAGTCACTGGTAGTCATAACAATGGGGACGTTACATATGGTATCAGATCCATGTTAAAACTCAAGGTTTTACTGCAGTGGAAAACATGGTGATCCACAGTCACAGGGTTGAACCCACTTATCTTGTTCGACTTCCTTTACCTTAATTATTTTTAGCGTTGCACCATAAATGAAACTCTCTGTAGCTCTTGGATAAATCAAAATACTAAGGGTCTGGTCAGCGACTGTAAGGAGTTGCTCAACCTGGGAATTATACATCCAAGTGTGTCACCGTGGGGTGCACTAATTATATTCATATGGAAGAAGGATGGGTCTTGGAGATTCTACATTGACTATTGTCAATGGAACAAATCCACGATCAAGAATCAATAACCATTGCCAATAATTGATGATCTATTCGATTAGATGAAAGGCGTGATGGTTTTTTCAAAGATCGACTTGAGATCAGGGTATCACCAGTTATGGATAAAGGAGAATGACATCCCTAAGAGTTCCTTTAAGACGAGGTTTGGACATTATGAGTTTACTATTTTACCTTTTGGACTAACAAACACCCCTGGGGTATTTATGATTTTGATGAAGGGGGTGTTCCGCGAATACTTGGACAAGTTCGTACAATTATTCATTGACGATATTTTGATTTACTCTCAGATGATGAAGGAGCATGAGGAGAACTTGTGCTTGGTACTATAGTGACTAAGAGAGAACAAATTGTATGGGAAATTGTCTAAATGCTCGTTTTATCAACCGAAGATTCACTACTTAGGGCATGTCATCTCTGGTGAAGGTATCTTCGTGGATCCAACAAAGGTCGAGGCTATTATGGAATGGCCTGTGTCGATGAATGTCCTGGAATTGCGTATCTTCATGGGTTTATCAAGATACTATTGATGGTTTTTCGATGGTTTTTCAAAGATATCAAATCCAATTACGAAATTGCAAAAGAAGGACAAGAATTTTTTTGGGATCGAGAAATGTGCGGAATCATTTTGGATGCTCAAGGTGTTGTTGACAACAACAGTGATACTAAGGGTCCCTGACATGGATGTAGACTTCTTGGTATGCATTGACGCATCCAAGGAAGGCTTAGGCGAAATTTTGATGCAATACGGTTAAGTGATCTCTTACATCTCAAGAAGGTTGAGAAGGCATCAGGAGAACTATGTGAGGCATGATTTGGACTTGCTAGCCATTTTTTATGCCTTGAGAGTTTGCAGACACTACCTTATTGGACAAAAATTCGAACTAAAAATGGACCACTATGGACTAAAACACATCTTTACACAAAGTGACTTGAACGCACGACAACGACGTTGGTCAGAATTGCTTAGCATGTAAGATTTCAAGTTTACTTACATAAAAGAAATAGTGAACTGAGTGGCAGATGCATTGAGTTGGAGACCAAACATATTTGCGGTGATGCCTCTTTAGACAAATCTACGTGAAAAGATTCTAAATTTACAATGTGACGATGATTGGTACAAAGGGGTCACATATTTTATCAGACAAAGCACAATGATGGTACCAAAATTTGAAAGATTTACAATGGACAATGACAGATTATTGATATTTAAAAGTCGAATTTACGTACTTCCCAACAACGAGTTGAGGAATTTGATCCTAAACGAGGCTCCTAGAGCAGTGTATAGGGCTCATCCTGGAGTCATGAAGATGAGGGTAGACCTTAAACCATTATTTGTGTGGAAAGGAATGAAGTCATACATAGTCAACCATGTGGCATGATGTCTAGAATGTCAGTAGGGGAATGAAAAGCATAGACATCTGACATGATTAATACAACCACACACTATTCCCGAATCGAAATGGGAGGTCATTTCAATGGATTCATTGTTGGATTGCCACTGATGACAAGGAGACATAGCTTGATTTTTGTGCTAGTCGACACTCTAACGAAGCATGCTCATTTTATTCTTGTATGTATGACATATTAGGAACCAAACATAGCTAGAGTTTTCATCAATGAGATTGTGAGGCTACATGGCATGCCTAAGAGGATTATATCTAATCGAGGATCGATGTTTACTTGACAATTTTGGTCTAGTTTCCAAGAGGCCTTGGGAACCCAACTTAACTTTAGTATCACATATCACCTGGAGATAGATGGACATATCAAACGAAAAAACCAAATCTTGTAGGATATGTTGCGCATGTATGTGATGGACCAACAGAAGCGTTGGGAATAATTCTTGCCACTAGTAGAATTCGCATATAACAACAATTATCAAAGCACCATGAGATGGAGCCGTTCCAGTTTCTTTATCGGTGACCATGTTAGACACCTTTGAGTTGGGATCTGCTTGAGGATAGGGTCCTGGTGGGACCATAAGTGGTCCAATAAATGGAGGATCAGATGAAAAAAATAAGACAAAGGATCAAGGAAGCGCATGATCAACAAAATATTTATGTCGATGTGCATCGTATCAATCATAGTTACGAAGTTAGTGATCGATTCTTCTTGTGGGTAAAACCGCATAAGAGATCGATAAAGTTTGGAAAGGGTGCTAAAATCCCTCCTAGGTTTGTGGTACCTTTCAAGATTGTGGAAAGGAAGGGACCCGTGGCCTATTGAATAACCTTTCCTGATTATTGAGGCATACGCAAGATGTCTTTTACGTCTTTGTTTGAGAAATTATATTAATGATCCTACACATGTTATTGACATGAGTTTCTTCCAGGTATCTGACGAGGGTGCATTCACGACTAAGCCAATTCACATATTGGACCATCTCATTCGAAAAATATGGTGTAGAACAATAGATCAGGTCAAGGTCTAGTGGGACAACTACAGTATGCACTCGACGAGCTAGGAGGACGGATATGATATGCGCCAACAATTTCCATTTTTGTTTTATAGATAGACTTATGATACTGTGATACACTTTATTTCGACACTTATATACTGTGAAACTTCGGGACGAAATTTAGACCAATAGAGGGTAGGGTGTATGTAACATCCCGCTCTTGCGCGCACTGAGTAAACTTATTCTTTGAGGATGCTTTCTTGCAAGTGATCTGGATTATTATACTATTGGTCGTTTGATTAGGATTATGGGGAATTATGGATATTTCTTGGGTTGTTGTCTATTGCCTAAATGTGTAAGTTGTGTTCATCATCTAGTCATGTTGTTTAATTGTTTTCGTTGATTGCCTTCCTACTTAANAAAAAAAAAAAAAAATATCTTCTTCTTTTGTGTTGAGTCGTTGGTAGTCGTAACTACGAGGGCATTACATCATAGTTACCAAGCCAGTCTTTGTTGATTTTTTTCCTTTTTACGCTTATTTTCAAGCATCTACAGAACTAGCACTCACCCGGAGTGGTTACCAGGGTGTTGGATATGTAATCAATACTCCCCAGTGGTATCTTAGAGATCGATATAGTGCTTTGTCTCTTTGTTTTAGGGAGTTTTTCTATCTTGTTTTGAGGAGATTTAGAAGAACCTCCCATGTTTTGGTCAGCCCTTTGTTGGAGGTCCTTTGCACAAAGTCTATACTTTTTCTTGTGACTTTGTTTAGTTTGAGGCTATGGCTCCTTATCACTCTTTTTTTTGTCTTGTTTCATCTTCCAACCTTTTCCAAATTGCGAGATTGATTTTCCTTATTTTCTTGGTTTGGTTTGAGTCTTGCAAAGTTTCTGGTTATCTGACTAATTGAAAAGGTCTGCAAAGGTGTGTTGATCTTAAGTTAATTTTCAAATCTTTCCTCTTTGAATTATTTGAGAATTTATGCTTACCACAACCTATCTTGGATCTCTCTTTCTTTCTTCTTGTTTTGTCAAGACATTTGAGTGATTTCTCTTTCTGCCTATCTTTTTTTGGATTCTTCTCTGAACTTTATTGTATTCCTTGAATGCTTGTCGATTGTTGAGTCCTTGATTGAGTGAGTTATCATACTTGTTTCTTTTTGTTCCCGTTATCCTGTGAGTGCATTATTTGTTTGAAATATTGTTTCTTGTGTATTTTTATCTACATTTGAATCTTTCATTTTGATTGAAGGTAATGAAGCGTTAAGGGATTTTCATTTTCTTTCTTTTAGAATCAAACAAAGAAGATATTTGCATTCTTACTTTTGGGTATTGTAGTAGATTTCATTCAGAAGATTGTATTTGGGAATTGGGTATTTTTGTTGAAGAAATTTGAACATCCTCTCCATCCCATATGTAGGATTCATTGAAAAAAAAAGATTTGCATGTCATTATTATAAATTATTTTGGAGTCGAGTCTAAAACATCATAAGTTTCACTTTCACACCCTTGAGTAAAATCCAACCCTAAAATGAAGTTCTCATAAAATTGATCAGACAATTTTATATTATCTGGTAGAGAAAATACATTATATTAAAGTGTAGGCTTGGAATAGGATGTGAGGATAAATTTCTAAAGCGATCAGACAAACATAGAATCTTGTTCTAAGGAGTTGTAAATATAACTATTCAGATAAGAATATTCGGGATCCCCCTCTCACATAGGGGTTAAACATGAGGTCGTGTCAAGGAGAGCATCGAATATTTCCCCTCCGAAGCTTAACCCATGTAGATAAAAGATCATAAATTGGGGGTTCTTCCTAAGAAAAAAATGGTTTCATTTTGTATTGGAGATTCATGAATCCCAAATCCATTTGGGGTTCTCAGTAGTATTTTAGTCCACTTGTCTTCAGTTCTCTTGAATAATTTCAGACTTGTTATCCTGCCTATACATTCCTTCCCGACTATCGATTGTACCTGCCCAGAGGATGAATGGGAGTTGGTAGCCTTAGTGGCCTATATATGTAGGGTTTTGATCTAGGTGGATATCGGTGGCCACCCACCTTCTCCAACTGGCCCAAAACATGTTTCTAGCAATTTTGGTAATTTACTATTTTTAACAGTTTTTAACTTCCGGGGCCATTTTGAGGCCCTAAATGATGTTTTTTTGAGAAAACGAGGAGTAACAAGGATTGTAGATCAATTTTTCTCACCCAAAAGTTTTATTTCTCGGATAGATATTTCCAATGAGCTATCATATGCCTAAAACGAAGATCGTATGAAAAAGTTACGACCCCGGGAAGTTGATGCACCAACTTACCCGAACAGGGCCCACATGACTTTTGGCGCTTCATCTCCCAGGGTTAGGTTTTTGGATGTCTAGGGTTTTTGACATTCCTGCTTATTGTAAAAAAGGCCTTTAGAGCCTCATTGTAATCATCTTCTCATGGATGCGAGTAGCCGTCACATCTCTTCTCAGAGATAAGCTACCACCATTCTAGCGAGTCTTTCACTCTGTACTTTTACAGTCTCTGTACATTTATTTCATTAATAGAAATCATGTATTACTGTATATCTGTGACTCTTTTTATATTTTCGCTATATCTCTGTTATATTGTTGTCTCTCTTGCAATATTTCTAAATATTTCTATGTTATATCTCCACTCTCATTTTGGGCCGAAAATAATCCGGATCAGGTTTATACAAAAGGTGATGGTGAAGGAGAGTCTTCGCCTTACCTGGGCCAAACATTGGTCAAAATCACTCAGGATCCTTGGAGGGTACACCCATGGCTAAACCCATGTGGGAAATTGCTCCAAGTCGCAAGTCCATTAAGCAGGTTGCCAACGTAACTAATCCACCTGATCTATCCCATCCCCTTCCTATATTTATCTCGCGATGTTGGATTTCATCACCAACTAGTGGTTTCATTGTGGGAAGGTTTGTTTGACTATTTTCTTCTTAGATTTATAGCATATGATATTTTTTTTCCTTAGTGGACCTTACGTCGAGTTAGTTTCATTGGCGTTAATTCCTAGTAGTACCAATGAAGGAACCCATTTTCCCAAGGAACATTTTTATTTTCCTTCTTTTGGAAATGTTGGTCCTTCGTGCATTGCCACACTAATTATTTTGGGACTCACCATTAGGTTACTAGTCTGATTGTTCCCCACTCTATTGATCTTGAATTTTCCTGATGCTTCAAATGCAACTAATGCTTCGGATGTAAGCACACCACCCATAAATCAACCTCATGTCGACCTTTCTCCTTCTTCACTCGTCATGTCTCCTTTCCTTCCTCCTTTGCCTAGTGAAATCTCTAAAGAAAGTAGTCAGGATGATAAGAAAAAGAAGAAAAGAAAGGGGAAGAAGAAGAAGAATTATAAAGAGACCAATCCTCCAACTACAACAGGTCATGTTGGATCTGAGAAACCAACTGCTGCTAATTGTACTAGCAGTGTTGATAAAGTCGACAAGTCTAAAATGCAGAATCCTAAACTCAAATTATCTTGCAGGCATTGTAAGGGTGACTACTTTATGAGGGATTTCCTTGGTCTCCCCAAGGTCTTAGAAATGTGGTATTCCATGTCGTTATCCCCTACTGAACATGCTAGTGACACCCCATCAACTAGCGACGATAATATTGGTAGGAAAGATAGAACTATCAAATTTCCTTTCATGTTATGCTATGGTGATAATTACTCTCACCTTTTCCCTTGTATGGATGAGGCTTCTTATCTCTTGGAAAAGATTTAAATTCCAACTAATTATCATAATATCTCTCCCAAAATGTCATTAGTTTATAGACTGGTCAATCCAGTTCCATCCCCGATCAGTCCAGTTGATCATGTGGTTAGTCTAGTTTCATCCTCGGTTCCTTCCTTGAAGAGTGAAATCAACATGGTCGATATGGCTCTGTCATCAACAGATCCCACTCCTCATTCAAAAAGTGAGTATGTTTCTCATGTATACATTGTTAATATTGATTCACCAGGACAAGGGGGCACTCCGCCCATCCCAATGGCACCCCCTTCAAGCAATCGGATGATTTCTATTAATTGGAATAATTTGACATAACCTCTTCTTCCTTCTTGCATGCCTTTCCAAATCACCATGCAGGTTTTTGATAGGAATATTCCTAACACTATAATAGAATAAGGTTATTTTGTTAGCATCTTATACACGAATGCTTGGTAAGATTTGGTTCCCCATAGCTGGCACCCGTGACTTAGAATATGTTGACTTTTGACAGAATCGTTAGTCAACCTTTAAGGATCCTTCCTTAGTTTTTGGTTACTTTGGGAGGAAAAATGGTGTACTTCGATGTGATGGTAGTTCACGACCCATTGGACTTTAATCTACTCCTTGGGGGAGACTACGTCTATGTTATGAGAGATTTTTTTTCCACTCTCTTTCGAGTGATATGTTTCTCTCACAACCAAAAGGTAGTAATGATCGACCAAATTTCATTCATTGACCCTCACATTATGGTCAACCATTCTTCTTTCCTAAATGGTCTATACATGCCAACGAAGTCCACCCTGTCACAGGTCAATTATGTAATGACATTCCCCATGAATTCAACCTCACATGAGAGGGAATATCTCCCTTCTGATTACTTACATGATCTAAAAATAGGGGGCTGACTTTTTATGCTATGAAATCACCCTCTACTCCATTAAAATAAACTTTTCAGGACCTTTCTCAATGTCTTAGTTATGCAAGATAAATTATGTGCCAAGTTTATGCATCTTCTTGGTGTTTATGCGTGAGGAATTTTTAATGGTTAAATATGTGATTTAAATAAATACACAGCAAACATAAATTGCAGAAAATAAACCAACAAACTCACAACAATAACAAGATGATAAAGGAGTTCACCCCCAACTGGGATACATCTCCTTGAGCCTCCATCAATGGACTAGGCTCTCTGGGATTAGTTTGTCAAAGATTCTTTTACAATATGCTGCTCAACTCCAATGGATTTACTGACTGTACCATTGGGTTCAGAATACATAAAAACCCCAAAAATGACTAATAAAACTCTGAAAACAGATCATGGCTCATCTAGGCATGGCCTCTTCTACATGTGGCCTTAAGCTTCCCTGAGATTCCTTGTGGAAAAAACACTTGTAAAAGTCCTCAAATGGATCTGAAACCTATCCCAATGTGTTTAGAGCATAACAATTAGCCAAAAATGACTATTCAGTTACAGAAAACAGACTTGGGCTCATCTGAGCATGACCTCCATCAATGGGGGCCCTAAGCTCCCTAGAGCTCTCTGAAACTTCAATGGTGTAAAAAATGCAAAATAAGTATTCAAATTCCTTTGAAAATAGTGCCAATGGATTCAGAATGTCCAAAAACCCCTAGATGGGCTTTTTCGGCACCTCATTTGGCCAAAAGATGAAGAAGTTAGGCCTCCTCCATTTTCCTCCTTCAAGCTTGTTGTCTCTGGTTCGCCAAAATGCACCTCTGTGTTTCCAACCTAGCACTGGCCGCACAACCACATAACCATGCAAACTGTAGTATGGTTAACGAAACTAATCTCCCTAGCTGCATAGGTCGTTGGGCATATGGTCCATGTGACCTTGTTTCCCACACAAAAAGGCTAGGTTCCAAGATTGAACATAGGTGTGACAAGTGGCAGGCGTGTGGTGTTGTAACCGTTTCAAAAACCAAATCTGTGCACATTTTATATGGTGGTCACATGGTGCATATAGAAATGGGGGGTGCACATATAAACTCCCACGCATTGTTAACCGGTGGTCATATGCGTTGACACCAAAACCACGGGCTAGACTCCATTTGAAATGCGTGCAACTTCGGAAGGTATGGTTATATGGTAGTGTGTGTGTGATCGGGGGCTGGGGCTAAGCCCCAACCCGGACGTGCCCCAAATGCAACATTAAACAACTTTAAATATATGTTTTAACATATATATAATAAGCAACAAAGAGTGGTGCGCCAGTTGGACGACCTTTGCCAAAGTGTCTGCCAATGGGGGAGGTCCGGGGTTCGATCCCCACGGACTCCATAATATTTTAAACAAACAATGAAATACGGTGCCATGTGGCAGCCCATGTGGTACCAAACCATTTGCCACAATGATGCCACGTGTTAGCAATCTATTCATCCACATGTCCTACCAACAATGCCTACCATGTAAACTACCACCTCAGCATACAAACATGCCATGTCATATGTATGGCCTCTGCCACGTCAGCTGTATGGACTGTACGGACTGTACAATCAGCAAAATGTTTTTTGCTTGTTTGACGATTCGAATAGAACACGATATCTCACTCATCCGACGTCCGTTTGAACCTGAACGAGTTGTGTTGGGTTCATGACGATGAGGCCTACGCATCCATTTGATTTGAAGTGATTATGAGAACTTTGAATTTTGAGCTAAATTTTGACCCCTGGTCCAGATTTTGATCACACCTTCCCACTAAAAGGCTTTTGGACCCACAAAAGCTTATGATTATCTGATTGAGCTTGAATACTCTTTTTCTTCCCAAGTTCTATCAACTGATTCTACTTGAAAAGTCTTTTTGAAAATCACCTGGATATCTTGACATGCCTTGCACTGTAACTGACTATGTCCCTCAACCATTATTCTTTGGCTGCTGTTGACCCAGTGTTCTCCTTTTTCTTGGAAGACTGACAACCTTCCCACTGAGAATCAAGTCCCTCTTGTGAACTCTTTGGCATCAACAAAATTCGCTCTACAATGGTTGCAAAAACTTTCCCGCGAAATCTTGTCACAAACCAAGAAAACCATCAATCTTGAAAACAATTTTATACAAGACTGAAAATGATGCCAACAAATTTTTTTTGCTCTTCAAGCAAATGGTCGTATCTTGTACTTCATCAAATCACATGGCATTTTCCTGCATCTTGGTGTACTCAAAATCGACTTACAAGCCAACAAACACCATCGAATAAACATAAGTCGAAAAACATGATCGGCACAACATAGTCATCAAGGCAACATCGACAGAAGTCGAGACTCATTTGAAACATATCGACCTTCCCAAAATGACAAGTCGACATTCATGATACACAACCATGTTACAATCATGAGTCACTTCATAATGAACTATCACCAAGTTCATTGTTTACACATACAAAATCTCATGCATGTGCATATCTCTTCAACTCTCCTTCAAGTACAAACATAAGTACATAAACCCACAAATATGTGGGTACATAAGAGCTGAAAATGAAAAGCTATAAATGGCTGCAACAAGTGAGCATCATACCCATCTTTTACACCCTCCTAGCAAAGTTGTGCAACAAAAGAATGCTTTTTAAATGAATTGCATTCACATGCAAACTTGCATCATACAAGTTGTGATAAACTACTGCAACTTGTCATGCTTTCAACAAAAATGAATACATAAGGCTGAAATGTGCATCTACAACAGAAAAATGCAAGCCTTACTTACTCAAGAAATCTAACCATTTCTTACCAAGCCAACTCAATGGTGAATTTTTCTGCTGAAAATTGTCTTCTTGTGAATCATCTTGACTCACATCGATGATGGAATCTCCTCTTCCATTCTTGCTAGACTC
>JASDQU010320559.1:0-13134 GCA_032191745.1 Picea mariana
GCCCAATAGGTTGTTCTGTCGGTTTCCTTAGCTTTGTATAGTAGATCTGTGTAATGTCTTTGAGCTCTTAGATGATATGTTAGGGATTTCATGCATATATTTGATAACTTTAATGATGAAATATGATTTACATTGCTATGATCTCTAGGACTAATGAGCCCATGGAGGGCGTAGTTTTTGATGTGTAGGACCATGCCTGGCGGACAGGTACCAGTGGACCGGTACACATGGGGAGATGATTAGCTTTGACCTCCATGGGGTTGAAGAGCCCATCAGATGGTTGCTCGGATGGCAGAGGCAGGACAACGTCATGATTCAGCCCTTGCATGAAGAAGACAGAAGGACGCCCTCACCAGCACACTTTGGCAGAGATTGACCTAGGGGGGATCACCCCCTGCAGATGAGATGATGGCTTTGATGGACAGGACGCCACCCAGGGCAGGCTGGACGTTTTCTGGAGGATGTGGCAGGGTGCTTGGACCATTTGGCACGTGTGGCAGCTTGCAGGAGCCCTAGAAGGGCCAACGTTTTGCCTATTGGATGCTGATCTTGCCCAAAAAGGGCCAACGTCTCCCTCAGAGGGGCCTGACGTCTCCCTTTTTAGCTCATAATTTGACATTTTAGCATTTAATGTGACAAATATTGTAATAATGTTAAGTCAGCCTTGTCGGCTGTTTTTAATGACCTATTTTATAATTCAAGGTCATTTGGATAGTATAAATTGAGGATGTTGAGCCTCATTTTGGATATAACACAACTTGCTCTCTTGTGAGAGTGATACTTTTTAGTCTTTGGTCTTGATTTTGGATCTTGGAGTTGCGGCGCTACTCTTGGAAGGATTATCTTTGGCATGCATATGGTGATTTTTATCATTGGAAGGTGTTACAACTAGGGTTTGATAAGCTCATCTTGGATTTGTAAGTGTTTTTCTCATACAAAACTTCTTGATTGAATGGTTGTAGTTTAAAATTCTTACATGCATGGTTACATTGTTATTTTTATGCTTAATCATTGAAACCCTAGGGAACAAGCACACAAGTAGGTCCTTGCTTCATGTCCCCATGATAAAGACTTGTTTAGCCATTTGATTAAGAAGAACCTAGCCTAGCCATTGCTACACTAGTTCCTCTTTTTTTTGAGTTAGTTTGAAACATAAATTGAGAAAAGAAGACGTCCTAGGCCTAATTAATTTTACACCTAGGGTTTGATTCTTAGGGCTTGAAAAGCCTTGGCCCCAAACAACACTTTTCGGCCATAGATTTATGTTTTATAGCTAGCCGTTTTTGCCAAAGAGTCTTAAGGAAAGAGGGAGGAGCATGAGGCCTAGCTTTAGCTACACCAGAATGAGCCTCCTCCCCTTAGGGTTTTGATTTGGTGGCCCTGCCATTGCAACACCATTAAACCTAACTCTCCCGTCCTTAGGTTTAAATCTTTCCAAGCCTCTAGCCTCTCTCTGTGACTCCATTAACCCAAGGCACTATTCTAATAATGCAACGTTGAGAGTTTTGTATCAAAACAACCTTTCTATCTTCTAAAACTTGAAACCCTAACTAACCCTAGCGTTATACTAACCCTAGCTAGTTGATGACGTCTTGCCTCTTTTTAACCTTTGCTTAGTATAAAAGCTGCGGCTGAGTCATCTAGTGATAGACATACAAGTGTTGAGCACTTTCATTGGCTTAAAAAGCAAAACGTTCACTTTGTTGTCTAGCTAACCTAACCCTAACCTTAAGATGACGTCATACCTATGTTGAACTCTTGCTTGGCTTAAAACGTTGTGGCATTGTCATCCATCGATAGACTTTGAGTCGTTGACCATTTTCATAAGCCTAACGTTCTTCTCATTGTCTACCAAAACTAGCATAGACTAGGGTTGACGTCACCCTTGAATTGTATAGTGACGCAGCAACAATATTTATATATGAGCATATTTAATGCATTGTGAGAACATAAGGATTGATTTTATACATTGAATGCAAGTATCATTTTGTATTTATTGAAGGAGTAATATTATAAGCCTTTTGTCTTTATTTGCAATCATTGACTTCGTCAATAATTACATGTCATTATTGCTTATATATATTGAAGATAGTATTTAGCAATTTGAAGCACTAACCACTGCTTGCACATTTTAGTTTTATTTGCCTGGTCTCGCAAACAGGTGCCCTTCTCAGTGGAATACCTTCATCCTTGACTATCTCTCTTTCGGCAAGTAATCTGTGAAAGGGAACTCTCACCTTGATCCTTTAGACCTTAACCCTTTCAGAACCCCAGATTACTAGGGACGTCTCCCTTGGGATTAGCCACCCTGAATAGAAAGAGCTCCCCATCGAGGTGACAGTGGGTGGGAAAGCTCCTGTTACGCCAGTTTGAGTCTTATCTTCAAGCTACTAAACCTGCCCTACAAACTGTGCGATAACACACCTCAACAATGTGCACCTTCCCTTTACCCCTGCATCGGTGATTTGGCTTCTAAGGAACTTTGCAACTGTAGCAACGCTCCCTGCATCTAATGGGTGTAGGCTCCATCTGTGCTCCTATCAATCCACTCGTTGGTAATGATGTATCTACATCCTTATCTGATTTTCCCCTTAGGCTGGTAGGAAAACCAGCTCTGATACCACTGTAATGTTCCTGACTTGGCTAGTTTAGGAAATGCTGCTAATGTGTGTGTAGGATCAATGGTTTATAGCATATAAATGATCATACAAATAATAAATGCGACAAGGGACTGCAAAGTTTGTATTATGATATCTCTGTGGATTACAAAATGGCCGAATGCGGCTGAATAAACTGACAATACTCGACTAGATCAACAAACAAAGGATCTTAGCCGGAATACAAATAAGCAACCAAAAGATAATACCCGGAATATGGGAGCACTGCGGAATCAATGGATGCGCTGGGACTATGGCAGCTCTGACGGTAATTGCTGGGAGTTTGGAAAGTTCGCTCTAGGAGCTGTACTTCTCGGAATGGCCTGGAAACTGTCCCAAATGATGCGCCCTGCTCTAGTCCTCAGTACTGGTAACTGTCGGACCCTTCTGCTGGTGATTTTGGACCCTGGATGGATCCCCCTGGGGAAATGTGCCCCTCTTTCTCTGGCAAAATGCGTCCTAGTGATTCCGTCGTCGGAATCGGACGAGATGTGTCTCAAAATGACCGCCTTGGTCTACTGGGAAATGGGTCTGAAGGATTTCCCTGAATATGGCCCGATGCTCGCTCTGGAACCCCAAATGTATCCGCCAAAAGTGCCGCACATCCAAGTTTGGAAAATGCGCCCTAGTTGATTCCTCCGTCGGAATCTGATGAGGAACCAGGCAAAAGATGTGCCTTGCCTTCCTCTCAAATGGGTCGGAGGGAAATCTCAAAATTCTCCCTGGATGGGATAAGTCGATTAAAAACCCTCTCAGAAGCTGCACCCTCACTCTGGATGAATGCGCCCCTGTTGCTGAACACTGTGTAACTGCTGCTGAAGAATGATGGAAGACCTGACTGATCTTGCTGGTGACTAGGGTGTGTCTCTCAACACCGAAATCAACCAACTGGTGTCTTCCTCCTGGAATCCACTGAACTATCTCTCCTGAGATGCGCCTCTTCTCCTCAATGACAAGTCATAATCTGCATAATGATGAATTAGGTCGCTGGCCCTTCTCTTATAGCTTTTCTAAACCTTAATTCTCTATTGAAACCCTAATTTGTTGTTGACGTTTTCCCTCCAAGTGACTTTTACTTTATTTTATTATTCCTTGATTAAATCACTTAATTAATTAACCATTTTACCTCTAAAAAGTGATTTATCCATCCTTATGGCTTCTCCGGCCACTGAAAGTCACTTCTCATCATCTTATCCTATAGTGCTCTTCTTCCCGATTTCGATGAGCTATCACACTAAGAGGTTTCTCCAAGTAATATGCCCATTATGACCTTCTTAGTGAATTTAATTAAGATATGACCCATAATAACTCAAAATTACGGAAATCGTTGGAATGTAACGAAACCAAAGCCAAGCCGTGTGGAATGGATCCTGATGATGAACGATGCAATTCGGGCCCAAATAAACCTCTCAATATCTCCCGAACTCTCTGTCACCCCTATCTGGCTACTCGGGTAGGCATAACACTCTGAAATGTTGTAATGTTATAATGTCCCAAAATGGGGACATTACAGGGTTCCTCTCATTATCTCTCTACCCTCCATCTCAATCCCCCTCGGGTCACCGAAATTCCCCCCTTGTGTAGGATTTCTCCTTCACTAAAGCGAGGGGAGTACCTATCTAAGGTGACAGTGGGTAGGTATTCCCAGTTGTCCCACCTTTGTAGATTGGGTCGGGCTTTGCCCAACCTACAATCCATGCAATAACAAGCCCTAGACCTCCCTTGGTGAGTGAATGCTTAAATCTTCCTACCTTTAGTTTGGATTGTGGAGCTCCTATTGTGTGGCCCTTTCCTTTCTACACTTTGTTATATCTTGCTTGCTAATCCTTAGTAGAACACCCTCGTACATTGCATCCATGACTCCATATCCCAAGTAACAATGCACTAGATTTCCCTTTCCATCTTTCATCCCCAAGGCCATCTTTTCACATTTTCCCATTTCTATTTTTACATTGTTGTTAGGCTTCCTTTACTCCCACTCCATACTATACAAAGTGAGCCTAGCAACCATAGGGAAGGCCCCCTTGACTTAGGATTATCCTTTCTAAAGTGTAGAGGAGTGATGGTGGGGTGACGGTGGCCATCCTTCTAGTTGCACATGTCTCCATCTAGGTGTTAGTATTTTTCATCTTTCCTGTAAGATTGTGTGTCAACACTTTGTATGCATTGACCCCTTCATAGTGATAGAGGATGACAATGATGTGTCCTCTTCCATTTCCACCTTTCTACTTCCACTTCTACCTCAATCTGTGGGTTGAACTAGAGCCTTGGGATTATTAGGGTTTTCAATTTTGCCTTAGGGCAGGCTCTTCTCTCCCATTTATTGACATTTTTATCTATTTTACTTTGTTAGTTTTTCTTTGTTTTTGGGAGTGTTTCCTGACATTCCCATAGTCCATGGATCATTTATTCTACTTTATATTCTCATTGACCTTTTTCCTTGGTCATTTGTGGACATTAACAAGATTTTCTTATCTTATCTGTACTTAAACAAGCTTTTACTGCTTGAGTTTCTTCCTTGCATTGTCAGATCCATGTCACATTTCAGACATGTCTATTGTCTGTTGGGTGTCATTATTGGAGGTCACTGCTAGACATTTGGGTCTCATGCTTCTTGCCATGTCACTACCGCGCTTCTATAGCCCATGTCTGCCTTCATGTGAATAATTTTTGGTTTGCACATAGGGACGTCTAGGCATTTTTCTTCCCACAAAATGTTGTCTTGGCATTTTTTCTTCTCTTTGAGTGTTTTTCCTTTTTATCTGGGTGATTTTTTAAGCCTAAGATTTTGCTCTTTACTCATTTCATGTATCGTATGGACAAATTCTGGTAGCCACGACTCTGTTGTTTAGGCATTTCTATGCAAAATGAGTTTCAATTTCTTTCACAATTCTGAGTGAATGTTTTTCCCCACCTGTCTAGGTCTCTCGTTTCCTCTGATGTTCTGCTTTATTCTTGACTTCTGCAACTGATGCCTATTTGTCTTTGAGTTGGTTTGCTCTCTCTCTCTCTCTCTCTTGTGTTCTTGTCTGTTGCAGAACATTGTCTCTTTCTCTATTGCCTTGAGGTTTAGATCTTTTTCTCTTGATGCCCATAGGGGTATCATGGGTTTTCAAATGTTTTTTTTTTTAACTTCACTTTTTTCAATCCTAATGTTCCAGTTTTGAAAATTTCAAATTTGAAGTTCAATTTCGCTTTTTTTTTTGAGATTCAAAAATATAATTTAAGTTGCCTTTCTGTTGCTCTTCTTCACTCCCTCTCTCTCATCTGAGAGCCTTAACCACACAATTTCTTCTCCATGGTTTGATCCTTTGGTCTCTAGATTAGATCCAATTCCCTTCTTCAATCTCTGATTCTGTTCTCTCAGTCTCCAATATTAAAAGACTCCAGACCTTTTTTTTATTTGATATCATGTTGAACAAAGAGATTTTTAAAGAGTAAGAAAGTTGTGCACGATGTGATGCATTATTCCATTAAGGAAGAAAGCTATATATACAAGGCTTTTAGACATAATGGCATAACTCCCTAAAGTGTAGGAGTATGTCTTAATTATTAATTAACTCACATGTACTTTATTAACTTGTCTAATGTTTACATTAACTTTATAACTAGTCTAACCACTAAATCTATAGTACAAGCAAAAGTTAAGTTAATGTTGGTCATGAAGTACCAAGAGAAATTTGAGTTTGCATGTGAATTAACAATGCTTTGTGTGGAATTCATTGTGTACACTGTTATCACTCAAAATGAACATCTCAAAAGTTCATCTTGATTGATTCAACAATGACGGTCCGTGGATACATTAGGGATTTATTTTGCATCGATGATTCGTGGATTCGTTATTCATCCATTGTTTGTGAGTACTTTAGCCAAACTTAACACATGGTCACAAATCTTTTTTCTTAGAGTTAAAGATTGAATAGGTTTCTTGCAGGAAATCTTTAGATTGGTTTTCACAATGATTAGTCCACATTCATACCAATATAGATTTTTGACATTTTCTTGAGTTTAGCAGGTTTCCCATGCATGTATGATGTATGTGACATGCAATACTTGGCGTTGTTCATGGGAAAGAGAAAGCTTCAAAAGGGTAATTTTAGATTTTTAAGATGGGCCATTTTAGGAATTGCCTATTTTTAGAAAGTTCATGTTTTCAGTAGGGAATTACAGTTTTGAGTACCCATTACCCATTTGATATTTTATCCCAAAAGGGTACTTTCTAAGTTTTGAGATTTTCTATTTTGGGGAAATTTCTATTTTGGAAAGTTCTTATTTTTGGAAACTAATTATGTTTATGGATATCCTTTGTGGGTCAATGCATGTGCTCGAATTTTGGTGATGATTAGGAGACGTTGAGTTTTTGGGTTTTTCCTTTTAGAAAATGCCATACATGGGCAAGGTTGTATGGTGATGTAGATTGATAGATAATATATTTTATTAATATCCAACAAATGACCACAAAAGTAGGTCAATGGGACTAAAAAAATACATCCATTGTAAGTACATAGTGGGAGTGTGAAAGCAACTCTTAGCTCAATACCCAAAACACAAAAGATAAAGAGCTAATTGTTTAGCTAAAAGCTAAATGTCTAGCTAAGTGAAGGTATAAAGCAAGGTGCTAATACAAGAAAGATGCTAGAAGCAAATGAGTCTTGGGGTTGAACATAAGAGAGGATGTCAAGGTATGTTGGAGCTAATCACTGAGGACTATAGAGGGCACTACAAGATAGGCTCCTCATTGTAGTCATTAATAAGTTATAAGGGCCCATGCATTGGTGGATGATATCCTCGGAGGAGTGTCTGAGGCTTAGAGGGATTGGTTGCATGATCCTGGGGGGGGCACAAGAGCGAGGAAGGACAACTCTCCTAACATCCAAGGCCATAAGTTTTGGGTTATTTCGAGAAAGTGAAAATTTAGGGTTTGGTTCTAAAAATACCAGGTACTTGAGTATTGCTTTTTTAGTAGAGATGGCTTACAATTTTTAGAGGATTTTGTGCACTTTTGACAGCTCTTTTTCAAATTCTGTGGTTTGATTAGCTTATATTTGATAGACTTGGGCACCTGAGTTGGGCATCATTTTATGTTTTGTTTGGAGATCATGAATACCTAATTAAAGCTAAGGAGGGTGTTCACTGAGGAGTGCATGAGTGTTGGCGTGTTGTATTTCCAGTTGAGGATATGTGCCTTGGCTATCTTTATTTGGATGCTTTTGTGGTAACGAATCTTCCTATTTTCATAGCACAAGGGAGGCACTTTTCTCTTGGGCTATTTCATGCTTTCCCTTTGCTATTTTCCTCCATATTGAGCACCCTACATGTGAATATTTGAGGCAGATTCCAGTTGAGATTCACATGTATTAGGGTGTGTTATTTCCAGAGTTTTTCCAATGCTTTTTCAGGGGGTTGTTGGTTAAATTATATGCAATAATTTCTAGACATTAAATTATCGACTGGGAGGTTCGCAAACTTGGAGGTGCAAGCACAAGAAATGCAGGATCAGAGGCTATTCTAACCTATGCTAACAACCAATGCCGACAAAACACACTTAAACATGCAATAAAATGACAAATCCAATGACAAATCAGCACAGGACCTATCACTGGGAGATAAAACAACTTAGTGCTAGAAAGACCTTGGATTACAATCTTTCATGCTTAGATGTTCATGCAATCTATCATGAGTAACTTACTAAGGTTTCAGTGTCCTTCAATGAATTCCTGTAATGAGTGACTACTGTTTGCTAATTTTGGTTGTAGCATTAATCTCATGCTAGAGGTCCACATGTGCGACCTGGGAGTGTTCTAACACATGGGAGAGCATGTCAACATCGTTGCGGAGAAAACCCATGTTCTTGGTTTTTTCCCGGAGATGCACCAGTAAGCTAATCTACAATATCGAGTACGGGAATTGCAGGTGCAAAAATGCTGGACATGCTCCTTAAGCTCGACAAAAGGTGTTTGGAAGCTTGGCAAGGACCACTACAAATGTAAGAACACTTTGAAGATCACTTGGAGAAGATGCTTGATTTGCATGAACCATCATCAACAAAACTATGATAAAATTGTCTTTAATCACTAAAAACATAGAAAAATGACGTATTAACTACATGAGATGTATAATTGTGAATGATGATGGTTAATGAGGGTTTATGGCATAGATGGACACAAATTATTAGCGAAATATTGACTTTATTGGGCGAAGAATTATGACAAAAACGGAGCCCAATAGGGGTGTCTTGGTTGCTTTTTTAGTGCACAAGGAGGGTGCTTCACCTTGCCTATGTTTGTTGTTTTTTCTATTATGTTGATGCATCCTAGTTAAGTGTGCATGAAACCCCAAAGAGGGTGCTTTCTTCTATTATAGGATAATCTCTAGATTAATCTTAGTTCTATTTTTGGTCTTCCTCCTGTTTTAGATTTTCTCTTGACTATAAGGAGTGCAAGAAAGAGAGTTTGATCATTAGTTTCTTTATCCTTCTATCTTCTAGCTTTTGTTCTCTCATTTCAGACTTGAGTTTTGAGCAACACTTGATGCTATTGGATTGGTTGATTCTCCTGCATGCACTACCATAGTTAAACTTCTATTTGTGGGAGGAAATTGTAAAAGTGTTGGCTTGATTATTCCTATTCCCCTAGGTTTTTGAGTTTGTTGACTTGTATACTAGTTGTTCATTGTATCCAATTTGTTCATAAATTTTTTCTTTCTACAACTACTGAGTAATGGAGATCAAATTGGTATACTTTGGTGGCTAATATGAGAATACATGTGTAAGAATTATATCTAGCATAGCCCTTGCATGTTTAAAGTTTTATTTATGAAGTTCTTGAACTTTGAGATTCAAATATTATCTTTTCCCTTGCAAGTTTTCTTTTTTATTTCACTCCCTTATTCCAAGAATAAGGCATTGTTATCACACAAACCAACACCTTTGCTCAAAGTCCCAAAGATGGGTGCTAGCCTTGTGGAACTTGAGAGGTTGGCCACTGTCACCTCAACAAATCTCCCCTGCACTTCAGACTCAGGAAAAGTTTCCTAGTCAAGGGGGGCTTCCCTATATGTTAACTAGGCTCACTTTGTGTAGTAGGAGTGGGAGTAAAGAGAACCTAGCCACAATTGTGATGGAAAAATGATGTAAGTAAAAAATGGGTTTGGACTTGTTAAATTTAAAGCAGCTACAAGAGCCATTCTCCGGGAGGATGGCTAAGACCCTAGCCAAGTTCTAGGGCCCCCATTACACTCCTGGGGTACTTGGTCTAGGACCAAACTATCAGGACCAAGCAGTAAAGACCCCTGAGAGGGTCCCCAGTACATGACTGGGGTTCTTGGTTTGGGACCAAGCAGTAAAGACCCCTGAGAGGGCCCCTAGTACATGACTGGGGTTCTTGGTCTGGGACCAAGCAGTAAAGACCCCTGAGAGGGCCCCCAGTACATGACTGGGGTTCTTGGTCTGGGACCAAGCAGTTAAAGTCCCTAGATATGTCTAGGGCCCCTGGACATGGTCCAGGGTACCCATGCCTGGGGCATGGGTTGATCCTTGGTCTTGTACCTTGGTGGATAAGATCCTCATCCCAGAGATATTCTGGGGCCACCTGATCCTTGATCTGGTGTTTGTCGGTATATGTCCCTCTTTGAAGGCAGGGATGACCACATGAGGGATGTATCCCATATGCAGTGATGATAAAATTAAATAGGGTCACTTTGAGAATGAATGGACAAGTATTGCCACCCAGTCACCCTTGCCAAACCCTCTTCACCCTTGCTTGTGTTTATTTGGGTTTTTTTTGTATTTTTGCTTTAGGGGTCAATATGGAAGTATTAATTAAATGTTTAATTAATATTTATATTAATTAAATATGTTAATTTTTAATATCACTTTTAATTATTATCTTTACCAAAACCCCTAGCCTAACCCCTAGCCTAAAGTATAAAAAGAGATCTACCCCTCCTCTCTTAATACACACTCTAATGATCATTTAAAGTGAACGGATCACTCCTTGCTAGCTGCGGCCTCCTTTGCAACAGTGGATCTCCTCCTTGAAGCTGCGGCCCTCCTCCTTCAACAGTCCAGTTCAGCCTTTGGTATTTTTTCTTGACAGGTCCTTGAGCCCTTGGTGTATTGGAGATCCTACTTTGCTGTTTTTGGTCAGTGGTAAGGGTGCTGAGCTAAGGTTGAATTACCTGCTGTTGAAAACTGAGTGAGGCTGCCGTCACCTTTCTAAAGGCAGATCTGTTGAGCCGTGGGTGCAGATCTGGCCTCTCTCACTGAGCCGTTCCCCCTCCAGCATTGTTCAGCCCCTTTCTCCTTGAGCCGCGGCCTATCCAAGCTGCTGTAACCTTGCTCCTGTGTGTGTGAGGGTTTGAGAGTTTAACCACAGATTTTTGTGTGAGGGTTTGAGAGTTTAACCACTAGAATTCACAGAATTTTTGGTGTGGTGTTTATGTGGCTCTTTTTCTTCTTGGTGGCAAGAAAGTTCATTCATCTCTTGGCAAGAGATCTAACCTATATGGTAGATCAATGACCCTGGATTTTTTCTGAGCATAAGCACTAATGGCATCTCATCTCTAATGTGTGACTGTATCTCCTTCATGGTAAGTCTTCAAGGTAAGTGACTTGCTATTTTGTTCATTGGTCAAATTCTTTATTTTGAAGTTTAATATGTTTGAGATCTGTTCCAATCTCGTCTAGATCTGATGTATATCAGATCCATAGAGTATCAGTTTGTGTTTTGACATGTAGAAGATCTATATCAGCATCTAGTTTAGATCTAGATACTGATCTACATTTCCTTCAGTTTAGATCATAAAGAATGTTGGATTTTCACTCTCAGAAATTTATTGTTTCTCTGCTAAGTGTCAAGCAGTGTTGTTTTGTTTACTGTTCTAAAAATGAGACTTAGCTGTTATTCTAACTGAAAATTAAAAAGGACCTTACTGTTCTGCATTATTTCTCTATTTCTAACAGGACTGATGAATGAATGGGAGACCAGTGCCTATCTTGCTTGGGCTATGGAGTCTAAGCTACCCTTGAGAGTATTTTTCCTCTTGTCTTGGTTGTTGAAGTCCCAAACATCATAAAGATTGCTTGGATGAGCATCAAACTACGGAATATGAAACTTTGCAAGGATTACAAGGAGGTTAACCCAAAAGGAATCAACCTAAGTATTACAATTTAAAATTTCAAAGTAAACCTAGGGTGAGGAAGTAAAACCCTAAGATATTCATCCCAATACAATAGATCTAGCCTAAAACTTCACAAAGAAATGAAATAGATCACATGTCATACCTCACTTGCATTGCTTGCTTTGTAATAGCATCTTCCTCAATGAAAACTTGCAATATCAAACCCTTCTATAATCACTCTAGAACAAAAACTAAAGAAAAGACAAGATTACACAATAGCTTTGCAAAGGTGAGACAATTTTCTTCCAATTCTTCTTCACCAATCCAATCCATTTACAAAATGGAGAGCACAAACCTTTATATAGGTTTTAACTCAACTCTCCTCTCCACTAAAATATTATTTTCCTAAGAAAATATAACTAACTAGGGGGACGAATTTGATCAAGAGCCCATAGCAAAATGCTTGGATACAATGTTCTAGATAGTTTTAGTGCCACATGTCTCCTTCTTCCACCCTTATGTTCAAGCAAAAGAAAAATCTAGGTGCCATTTGTCCTCCTCATATGTAAAATAATGATAAAAGGCTTGGTCAAATTGGAAGGGCGAATTTCCAATAAGTGTGCATGAATGTGAAGTGTCAAACTCCATGATGAGGGTGCTTTCCTAGAAATAATCACCTCCAAATAATAATATTACTTGGGGCGAATTTCCAAGAAAATGAGTGATTTTCCATGTGTAAAGCCTCATTTATGAGGCCACTCTTCTAAAAATGTATGCCAATGCCAAGTGTAATGCTTGAGTGCTCTTTCTAGAAGCCCTTTGACCAGAAAATTTCAAAATAATCCTTTAGCAAGTGTGTCCTTGGTACTTGTGCCTTGTGGACCACTTTGATTGAAATAAACACATAGAATTGTGCTTTATGTTCACATTTAAACCTTCACCATGCATGAGTTCGCCCTAGAAGAGAGAGAATGAGTGCCCCTTGAAGAAATGTGCATTTGTGTCCACTTTGACCAAATCAGCTTTGAAATTCTCACTCTATGAAATATCCCTGATCCGGATGATCAAGATATTCGCTGCAAATCTGATACACTGGGGGTTTCTGGATGCGTTTTAGGGTTTGATGTAGATTGTCTTGTTTAAAGTGTTTGCATGTCAGTTATTATTGTTGCATGTAAGTTCTTATAGTTGCATGTAGCATAACAAAGGTCTTACAATCATAAAATGACGCATGCAATAGCATATAAGGTCAACAACTCAATATTATGAATAATAACAGTGCATGCGTGGGAATACAAATCGCCTACTGAAATATATAACTAAACGTCAGTCAGATCGCATGGATCTGTACTGGAAT
>JASDQU010320563.1:2552-13205 GCA_032191745.1 Picea mariana
AAGTACATGATTCTAACCCATCTCATTAGTATACCTGAAATCAAGTAGGAAAATACTAAACAACCCGTATTACTAATTAAATAGTGCAATTCATAAAAATGGTTGTACCTTGGGTTAAAACTTGAAGTAACAGAAAAGATATTATCAAAAGAGAGTAAAATATGACTTAGAGTATCACCAAAATATGGTAAATGAATGGAAAAAAGGGTACAAATCATGGGCCCAACACAAATGACTGCAATTTTAAGTGTATACATTTCAAGTAAAACACATGTTAACAAGTTTCACAATGAATATTTTTCATGGAAATCGTTATCTACCTCATGCATTTCCCAAGATCATATATCACTTGTTTTATCTTATTGTCAAAGTTGTCTAGAAGAGATATTGGTAGAACATACTGTAACAAAAAAAGAATCATTATAAACATTAGAGGTAATACATATTGGAACAAAAAAGTAAACAAAAAAGATACCAAAAATATGTATACCAATATAGAAATATAACAAAATAATTACCTTAATGAAGGTATTCCAATCATGAGCTTTTACCCCACTAAATTTACCTTTCTTTTTTGAGATATTATTTATGTTTGAAGCAAATCCCATGGGAAAATTAATTTTCCTAATGACCTCTTTTACCACTTTTCTTTGTTGTTCTGTAAATAACCATGTACGACTATCTCAATGTCCATCGCTATTTGAATTAATCACATTTTGCATTGCATGATTAGGTTCCTGAATATCACTACATTTTTTTCCAATTATGTCTTTGTCACTCCTTCCATCTAAGATTCTCCAGAATGTTTCTCTTACATTATTCTTAAGATGCATTATATCAAACAAATGAGATATTTGTAGGCGTTCATAGTAGCACAACCTGTTGAATTGTATAGGGTATTTTTTCATTCCTCTTGGAAACCCATTCATCCCTTGATGACATTTATGAAAAATAAATAAGATTACAACAATAATTGTTACATACAGTAAACATATTTCAATACAGACTATAATTGTAAAATATTATTATATATGATACATAGATTAATTGCTTACCTTGAAAATTTATGTTGCATTCCAACTTCCATAGGTGAGGTGAAGCAGGAGCATCGCTCACTCATCAAGCGAGCCAACACATTGAGAGGAAACAACTGGATAGCGCCAGCACACATTTTGAAATACTTTGGGGGTTGTTGCACCGCTCTTTAATAAAGTCATTCATAAAGAAGCGCACTTGTATTGTAAATGGGACCTTGAGCCTTTAAGCTCTCGTCCTTAGTAGATAGGAAGGCATTTAATAGATTTAATGCAGGTAGATAGAATAGTTAAGTCTAGATTAGACAGTTCAGTTTTCAAGAGGGAAAACGAATATAGACACCCTCCTTTGTACATTGTAACATGATTGAGAATTCAAAATCATTCATTCAGGAGCAAGATGATAGAGCAAGCAGAGAACTTGTGAAGAACACCCATGTACAGATGTTATTGAATTAATAGAAGAGAGTCTTTGATTCAATTTCATGGCCGGTGTTGCTTCTCTGTGTATGATGTTTATGTGCTCATGAGTATTTGTTTCCTGGTCATGCAATTGCTTTGAATATGCTGTGCATGTGATTTCAGGGTTTTAACTGAAGTCTGAGAGAGAAGAGAATAAATTTCAATTGTTTCTCTGTCTGAGCCAAGAGATTCCTGCATAGAGTGCAGTTGAATTCATCCGCATAGAGTGCATTGATGAGGCTCAACAGTTAAACCCTTATTCTCGTTCACCCAGGAGTTGGTTTGGGTTGGTAGAGTCGTGCAGGAGAAGTGCAATATGAACTTGAAGTCTCAATAGTAAAGTCTGAGCAAAGGGAGGCATAGACTGTTGTTGCCAGGAGCACACAGAGTCTGAAAGATTCAACTCTTTGAGAATTGTTGAGGTCGAGCACAAGAGTGTGCGCAACCTCTCTGAAAGAATCAGATTTGCCAAGCTCAGGAGGGATAGTTCCTTCGTGACGCAGTAGAGGGGTGCCAGGAAGTGGCTCAAGGAAGGGTCGAGCAGGAGAAAGATATTGATCGAGAAAATTCCTTACGGAGGAGGAATCGATAGCCAGGTCTAAAAGAGGGAGAATCATGAATTCTCGCCTACTGTCAGATCTTGGAAAGTTGCACGGGATTTAACCCTTAGGCGCAACAGGAGTCCAAGAGCCATTGGGGATTCGGCCTTCGGAGTTGTGGAGGTGAGAGTTTCATACTGACCGAAATTGCGATTGGCGATTTCCTGAAGCCGTTGGAGCCGTCGATCACTATAGGGATAGGTGGCACAAGATCCCGGAGAGTCGGGATTTGGCATTCGGGACTTCCCGGTGCAAAGGGATTGCGACCGGTGAAATCGCGATCACGTGATTCCTGATAGGGCGGAGAGAGAAGGTGACGTGGCAGGAAGAAAGCGCACGTGCATATCGGAGTTCAGGGTTCGGAGATTCATGGTACATGTGAACTGCGACATCGTATGTATTGATTTCCCAATAGGGAAATTCCTGACAAGCACGGAAGCGTTGAACTTTGAACCTTCGGGTTTCAGGATTTTAGATAGCACGAGGAACGTGCCCACATTTTTCGCGATAACGTGAAACCCGATTTCCCGAGAAGACTGTCGAGAGATCAATAGAGCATCTTGTGGGTGACATAAGGTCCCGATATGGGATATGAGGGGCATTGTATCTCTTCGGGCCTGAGTCAAAGAAGGTTCTGGTAGTTGCAGACGTGCCTCGGGTGGGTGTCTTGCACCAGAAGTGGTATCAGAGCGGGATAAGTTCTCTGTTTTCTCTAGCAGAGAAGGAGAAAGAAGAATTCACCATGCCACCCAAAAGGGAGAGACAGTCACCTGACCTAGAAGATAGGGAGGTGAGAAGAAGAGGTAGACCGACAGGGAATCCAGAGATGGAAAGGCAAATGCGAGATCTCTGAGCAAGACTTGAGGAGATGGAGACTGCACAAAGACGCGGAGTTGGTGCAGGGGATCTTAGTGATTCTGAAGTTGAAGAGGAAGCTGGACACAAAGAAGAGGTCACAGCAGAGGATGCATCAACAGAGTGACTGATTAAAGCTATCGCCAGGATGAGTTCGAAGAAAAAAATGGATATTCCAGTGTATGAAGGAAGCCTGAAGGCAGAAGAGTTGCTGGACTGGATCCGAGCTCTTGACACCTACTTTGACTATGAGGACATCGAAGAGGATAAGAAGGTAAGGCATGCTGTTACCAAGTTGAAAGGACATGCAACATTATGGTGGGACGAGCTACAGGCAGATAGATGATCCAAGGGCAAACAGAAAATCAAAAGCTGGGATCGAATGATTGCGAAGATGAAGGCAAAATTCATCCCGAGAGATTATCAGATCACACTGTTCAGGAGAATGCAGAACCTGAGATAGAAGTTGATGATGGTGAAGGAATACACCGAGGAGTTTTACAAGATCAATATCAGAGTGGGTCATCGGGAGAGCGATGATGAGAAGGTGGCGAGATACCTGAATGGTCTGTGGTACGACATTCAGGATGAATTAAGTATGGCAACTATCAGAATTGTTGAGGATGCTTACCAGATGGCTCTGAAAGTTGAGGAGAAGCTGAGCCGTAAGCAAGGACAGTGAGGGCGAGGCCGAAGTCAGCCCAGAGGCAAGGCAATTTCCCAAGAAAGAACTCAGAAGCCCAAGGAGGAATGGAAGAAACCTCAGGGGAAGATTAAGAGAGTTGGAACCTCATAGCGAGGACAGCAATATGCTGAGCCAAGGAGACAACATATAGAGCAGGGTGGTGGTTATGCTGATGCCAACACCTTTCCTCGTACCAGAGGTAGAGGAAGAGGCTGAGGAGGAATCATTACATGTTTCACATGTGGAAAGGATGGACACAAAGCCATTGACTGTCCAGACAGGAAACCAGACAGAGGAGAAGCTCACATCACTGAGGCACAGAGGCGTGATGTTGAGAATGAAGACACCAGAAGTGGGAGTTCACTGATGGTGCATAAAGTTCTTTTGACACCTGAGAAGGAGGTGGAGGACACATCTCAGAGAACCAGACTATTCAGGACCACATGCAAAACCAAGGATAGGAAATGAAGGGTCATTGTGGACAGCGGAAGCACAAACAATCTCATTTTGACCGAGATGGTGGAGAAACTAGAGCTGGAGACAACCGATCATCCCAGCCCATATAAGGTTTCATGGCTATAGAAAGGACACCAGGTAAGTGTCACTAAATAGTGTTTAGTTGAATTCAAAATAGGGGGTTATAATGATAAAATTCTCTGTGATGTTATCCCCATGGACGTATGTCATTTGTTATTGGGTAGACCTTGGCAATATGACCGGAATGTGGTTCATGATGGAAGCATGAACACATATACTTTAGAAAAGGATGGGAGGACACACATATTGCTTCCGAAAAAGGATGAGGAGGTGAGCCGGAAGTAAGCAACACCATACTTCTCATGAGTGGGAAGGAGCTTCTCACAGAGATGGAGAAAAGGGAAGATCCACAATTCTTTGTGGTCAAGAAATTGAGAATTGTCCTGACTAGCACAAGAGTGGATGACTTACCAGTTGAGATTCAGGAACTGCTGGAGGAGTTCACTAACATCATCGTGGACGAGTTGCCTCATTCATTGCCACCGATGAAGAGTGTGAGTCATCACATTGATCTCATACCAGGGAGCAGTTTGCCGAACAAGGTTGCGTACAGATTGACGCCTCAAGAGAACGAGGAGGTTAAGAAGCAGGTACAGGAGCTGCTGGATAAAGGACTGGTCAGGGAAAGCCTGAGTCCATGTGTTGTTCTGACAGTACTTAGTCCGAAGAAGGATGGAAGCTGGAGAATGTGCACAGACTCCAGAGCGATTAACAAAATTACCATCAGGTATAGATTTCCACTGCCGAGAATGGATGATCTGATGGATTGCCTGAGTGGGGAAAATTATTTTTCAAAGATAGATTTGAAAAGAGGATATCATCATATTTGCATGAGGGAAGGTGATGAGTGGAAAATAGAATTCAAAACAAACGAAGGTTTGTACAAATGGCTGGGCACGCCGTTTGTCTTGACAAACGCGCCTAGCACATTCATGAGGCTGATGAATGAAGTCCTAAAGGAATTGATCGGGAAATTTGTAGTCGTATATCTGGATGATATATTGATCTACAGTAAGACAAAGGCTGAACATTTGAAACATTTGGCCATTGTGATGAGAAGGCTACAGTAGGAGAAGCTGTTAATCAACATGAAGAAGTGCTCCTTCATGAAAACAGAGCTCATTTATTTGGGTTTTGTCATATCAGCAAATGAGTTGAAAATGGATCCTGAGAAGGTGGAAGTGGTCAAGAATTGGCCATCACGCAGAAATGTTTTTGAGGTGAGAAGTTTCCATGGACTGGCTAGTTTCTACAGGAAGTTCATTAGAAATTTTAGTGGAATTAGCGCAACGATGATGGACACCGTGAAAAAGAGACATAAAACTTTTCATTGGATAGTAGAGGCTGAGAAGAGCTTCAATCTGTTGAAGCGGAAGATCACAGAGAAACCAGTGTTAGTGTTGCCATATTTGCAAAAGACATTTTAGGTGAAATGTGATGCCAGCAGATATGCCATAGGAGCGGTCTTGAGTCAAGAGGACAGGCCAGTTGCATATTTCAGTGAGAAGCTGGATGACGCAAAGCTGAAATACTCCACGCATGATAAAGAATTTTATGCCATCATACAGGCATTAAAGAAGTGGAGGCATTATTTGATCCCAAAAGAATTTGTATTGTACAATGACAATCATGCATTGCAGTTTGTGAGTCAACAAGATAAGTTGAACCAGAAACATGAAAAATGGGTAGAGTACATGCAAAATTTCACGTTTGTCATTAAACACATTTCAGGAACCGCTAACAAAGTGGCGGATGCTTTGAGCAGGAAATGTTTGTTGCTGCAGGAATTCAGAGTCAAGACCTTGGGTTTTGAAAATATTAAAGACATGTATGCAGGTGATGCMGATTTTGTAGAGGCATACGAGGCAGCTGAGAATCCAGTTCTTAGAKATCGGAGCCCATGGAWATACTACATGATCTAGGAAGGATTTCTATTYAGAGGCAATCAACTGTGTATTCCAGATTGCTCCATGAGGGAGAACCTGTTAAAGGAGAAACACAACGGGGGCTTAGCAGGTCACTTTGGTCATGACAAAACATTTGCAAAGCTGAGCGAATCATATTTTTGGCTAGGCATGCGAGCAGATGTGAAAAGGTTTGTTGACAGGTGTCGAATTTGTCAGCATTTGAAGGGGAGAAAGCAGAACGCAGGTTTTTATCAACCATTGCCCATACTAGAAAGGCCATGGGAGGTGATAAGCATGGATTTTGTATTGGGTTTACTAAGGACACAGAGAGGGGTTGATTCCATCTTTGTGGTGGTGGACAGGTTTTCAAAGATGGAAAATTTTATTCCATGCCAGAAGACCAGCGATGCGACGCACATCGCAAACCTGTTTTTCAAAGAGACTGTTAGACTTCATGGATTGCCGAGAAGTATAGTCTCGGATAGGGATACAAAATTCATAGGTCATTTTTGGAGGACGCTATGGAAGAAGCTAGGGACAAACTTAGCTTTTAGTTATGCTTATCATCCACAGACAGACGACCAAACGGAAGTGGTCAACAGGAGTCTTGGAGACTTACTGAGAATCTTGGTGACAGAACACCATAGTAGCTGGGACAACATATTGCCACAGGCAGAGTTTGCATACAATGATTCGGTGAATCGGAGTACAGAAAAAAGTCCATTCCAGATTGTGTATGGGACACAGCCAAGGGGAGTTTCTGAACTCAGGGAGTCGGAACAGGCTGCGACTAGCAGTGCTAGTGCAGAAGAGTTCGCTGAAGCGATGAGATAACTTCATAGCAAGGTGAAGTAGCGATTGCAAGACTCAAATCAGAAGTACAAGCGCAGAGCCGATCATCGGAAGAGACAACTTCAATTCGAAGTTGGTGATTTGGTTCTAGCACATTTAAGGAAGGAAAGGTTCCCAAGGGGAACATACAACAAGCTGAAGATGAAGAAAATCGGGCCGTGCAGAGTCCTGAAGAAGTTCAGAGAGAATGATTATGAAATTGAGTTGCCGAATGGCATCAGAATATCTCCAATATTCAACATAGCAGATTTAAATCCATACAGAGCTAGAGAAATAGAGACTGGAACTAAGGAACCAGTAATCTAGTGGAAAAAGCAATTACCAGTTGCAGAGAAGCCACAGATGGAGTGCATACTGGACAAGCGAGTGGGATGGAAGACCAGGCGAAAACAATATTTCGAGTACCTGGTGAAGTGGAAGATGCTAGTTGGGAAAATGAAGCAGACATACAGAGGCATGGACAGACTATGCAAGAGCTCATGGACAGGATCCCATGAAAATTTTCGAGCCGAGGAGTATGATGCAGGAGCATCGCTCAGTCATCAAGCGAGCCAACAAATTGAGAGGAAACAACTGGACAATGCCAGCACACATTTTGAAATACTTTGGGGGTTGTTGCGTCGCTCTTTAATGAAGTCATTCATAAAGAAGCACAATTTTATTGTAAAGGGGACCTTGAGCCTTTAAGCTCTCGTCCTTAGTAGATAGGAAGGCATTTAATAGATTTAATGCAGGTAGATAGAATAGTTAAGTCTAGATTAGACAGTTTAGTTTTCAAGAGGGAAAATGGATATAGACACCCTCCTTTGTACATTGTAACATGATTGAGAATTCAGAATCATTCATTCAGGAGCAAGAGGAGAGAGCAAGCAGAGAACTTGTGAAGAACACCCATGTATAGATGTTATTGAATTAATAGAAGAAAGTCTTTGATTCAATTTCATGGCTGGTGTTTCTTCTCTATGTATGATGTTTTTGTGCTTATGAATATTTGTTTCATGGTCATGCAATTGCTTTGAATATGTTGTGCATGTGATTTCAGGGTTTTAACTGAAGTCTGAGAGAGAAGAGAATAAGTTTCAATTGTTTCTCTGTCTGAGCCAGGAGATTCCTACATAGAGTGCACTTGAATTCATCCGCATAGAGTGTGTTGATGAGGCTCGACAGTTAAACCCTTATTCTTGTTCACCCAGGAGTTGGTTTGGGTTGGTAGAGTCATGCATGAGAAGTGCAGGATGAACTTGAAGTCTCAGTAGTAAATTCTGAGCAAAGGGAGGCATAGACTGCTGTTGCCAGGAGTGCACAGAGTCTGAAAGATTCAACTCTTCGAGAATTGTTGAGGTCGAGCACAAGAGTGTGCGCAACCTCTCTGAAAGAATCAGATTTGCCAAGCTTAGGAGGGATAGTTCCTTCATGACGCAGCGGAGGAGTGCCAGGAAGCGGCTCAAGGAAGGGTCGAGCAGGAGAAAGATATTGATCGAGAGAATTCCTTACGGAGGAGGAATCGACGACCAGGTCTAAAAGGGGGAGATTCATGAATTCTCTCCTACCGTCAGATCTTGGAAAGTTGCACGAGATTTAACCCTTAGGTGCACGAGGAGTCCAAGAGCCATCGAGGATTTGGCCTTCGGAATTGTGGAGGTGAGAGTTTCATACTGACCGAAATCGTGATTGGCGATTTCCCGAAGCCGTTGGAGCCATCGATCACTATAGGGATAGGTGGCACAAGATCCCGGAGAGTCGGGATTAGGCATTCGGGACTTCCTGATGCAAATGGATTGCGACCGGTGAAATCATGATCACGCGATTCCCGATAGGGCGGAGAGAGAAGGCGACGTGGCAGGAAGAAAGCGCATGTGCATATCGGAGTTCGGGGTTCGGAGATTCATGGTACATGTGAACCGCGACATCGTATGTACCGATTTCCCGATAAGGAAATCCCCAACAGGCACGGAAGCGTTGACCTTTGAACCTTCGGGTTTTGGGATTTTAGATAGCACAAGGAATGTGCCCACAGGTTTCGCGATAACGCGAAACCCAATTTCCCGAGAAGACTGCTGGGAGATCAATAGAGCATCCTATGGGTGACATAAGGTCCCGATATGGGATCTGAGGGGCATTGTAGCTCTTCAGGCCTGAGTCGAAGAAGGTCCTGGTAGTTGCAGACGCACCTCGTGTGGGCGTCTTGCACCATGAGGTGTCATTATTCATGGTTTTATTCCAGTCTCTTCTTTGAAATTGAAAATATTATTTTTTGTAGTTCGATACCTATGGTTTTTAGGGAGGAAGTCCATATACTCATAAAACACCTCCTTTCCTAAACTTGTTGAATGGTGATATTTCATCCTAGGACCACATACTGGACATGCAAATTTACCCTTGCTTTGTAGGCCTACAACATTTGGATTAATGTTAGTATTAATTATAAACCAAGGAATTATTTTAAAAAATTTCATGATATTTTCAAAAATATATATACTATTAAAGTGAATTAGTACATTACATACCACAAAAATGTGTTATCCTTGGAACATCATGAATTTTCCATGTAAGTATTCCATGGAATTGAAATTTCTTTTGCCTATTGGTTTAGAGATGTCGTACATAGTGATTCCAGCCCATAACTTCAGTAGCTTGTTGATAAGTGGCTCAATATATACATTCATATATTTAACTTGGTACTTACCTATTTTATTGAAAGTACACATCATTACTACTTTGTATATATGTATATATAAGAAGTTATAAAATGAACAAGACAAATGAAATGTTGCATTCAAAAAATATTTGTAAACAAATACCTGGAACAATTGTTTCCAACATTGTGTGCTCCCTCTTTATTGAAATCCAAGGAGGAAGGTTATTTTTTATAACAAAAATAGGCCACATTGAGTAAATATACCTAAGGTCACGAAATTATGAGGTTGTTCTTTAAAAATTGGCCATCTTTCTTTGATGTTCCTAAATGCATAACTATCTACAGGAATTCGAAGAACACCGTATTCACTTATTTTTCATGCATGGTAATCCATAAATCCTTCTATGCTTTGGCACATGTATAGTCATTGAAAATGTGTAATTATGTGGATATGATGAAGAACCTTGTGAGGAACGTGTTGTGTTACTTGATCGGTTTGATATCTACTGATTTGACATTGTGGAAATTTCATTTTCGATGCATATTGTCCATAATATATAGTACGATCATTAGGAAATGAATCAATATATTTGTACTCCATTCCAATATCTTTCATAATGGCAGATAATTCTCGGTATGTGTGAGGTAAAGTATTTGATGATAGTAGGAGAAATTCACCTAACAATCTACAATGCAAGCTATAACTAGTTAATGTAATTAATATTAATATTAAATATTGCATCCTTAATTTACACATTAATTAATAACACTAAGAATAGAGAAACAAAACAAAAATAGATCTTTTATGTATGTGTGATGAATTATATTACATACCTTAGGATCTGGGTGAGAGAAGTGTTTGAAAAACCATTCAATACCTTCAAGTTCACCAACAACAATATAGAAAAGATAATATTTGTCCTTGAGCCTTCATAAAGGGGTTGTTTCAAGTTTTGAATCAGAGGTACATCATGAATATCATCAAAATTTTCATCCATTGGAAAATATGTGTCTTGGATAAATCTATTTATACCATCATTATCAACTATACCATTATCAATTTTATCTTCTTCAATAGGAATAA
>JASDQU010320564.1:6337-19471 GCA_032191745.1 Picea mariana
ATTGCCTTTATTCTTTATTTATTGCTTTTCTTTCTTTTTTACTTCAAGGTCTTACCAGAGGACACTGCCTTGGTGTGGTGACCAGAGCTGACAGTGTTACCCACTGGTATTTTCGCAGAAATGATAAGGTTGGCTCGTGATGAGACCCCCTTTCCCTTGGCCATGCAACCAAAGGTCATTGCCCCGTCATGGTGACTAGATAATGGCAATGTCATACTGCTAGATACCTATGAACATAATGGGTCGGCTCGTGATGAGACCTCCCATCCTCTTGGTTAGGTCTTGTTTTATTATTTTTCTTAGGGTCCCTTTTGTTTCTTATCGAGAGGCCTTTTATTGCCTTCTCAGGGATCCCTGGGCGAAGCATCTCTAGCTTTCATTTCCTATGGATTTTATCTTTTATCAACTGCTTTTACCCCCTGGGCCTTTAGCCCCTTCTTCCCATAGGACAAAGTGTAACCCCTCAAGTAGGTCATCCTAATGGACGGACTAGGGGAATGGGATGGATGTATGGGAGATAAGATGTAAAATGATACAATGGTGGGAGCGGACGATGGATCTACAAATCCCCCCTGGTGGCTACCCAAAACCCATGAATACAAGCTTGCTAGGTCACCCCGTTAATCCCCTCAACAATGGTCAAGTGGGATTAGTGTAAGATCCAAGCAGTTATCATAAATGTAAGGAACCTGATGCATATATAAGAAGGTTATAATGATCAAACATGACACATACCATGATACCTTGGACCAATTACTTCATGGAGCAAGAGTCTTCTCTGATGCAAGTCCAAGCCGATGGTTATGGAAGTTGCTGCTGACAGGGCAAGTCTGGTGAAGAAGAAGAAAGATGGGCTCTCCAGGGCCATGCTCAGGTCAATCCTGCTCTCGGTACTCCATGTCTAGGACCTGTGGGCCTCGAGACATGATCTCCTAGTTATCCCTAGAAAACGGGGATAATAGGTACCTAGCAGTATGACATTGCCACTATCTGGTTACCACACCAGGGCAGTGACCTTTGGTTGGATGGCCAAGGGAAAGGGGGTCTCATCACGAGCCAACCTTATCATCTATGTGAAAGTGCTTGTGGGTAACACTGTCAGCTCTAGTCACCACGCCAAGGTAGTGTCCTCTAATTAGTCCTTGAAATAAAAAGAAGAAAGCAATAAATAAAAGAAAAGAATAAAGGCAATAAAGGGCTTGGAAAGAATTGCATCTGTGACAGGTACAACTCGCCTTCTACAAAGGCACCCACAGGTAATACCATGCATCCCTATCTTTCACTCTACCTGTATGTCTGGACATCCCTTGACCACATCACCTCATTATACATGGCTTGGATGATACCCCTTGGAGACTTTCCTTTCCTTATGGATACTAGTCCAATAGGGTATTTTGTCTCTTTCTTCGAATTTGTATTGTAGGTCTTTGTAATATCTTTGAGCTATTGAATGATATATCAGGGTTTTTATGCATGTATTTGATAACATTAATGATGAAAAGTGATTGACATTGCTATGATCCCTGTGACTAATGAGCCCATGGAGGGTGATTTTTTTGATGTGCAGGACCATGCCCGACGGACAGGTACCAGTTGGACTGGTACACATGGGGAGATGATTAGTTCAGACCTCCATGGGGCTGAAGAGCCCATCAGATGGTTGCTGGGACCCCATCAAGGGCAGAGACAAGACAATGCTTGATTGAGATTTTGCACCTGAGAAGAAGAAGGATGTTTCATCCAGGACACTTTGGCTTAGCCCAACCGAGGGAGGTTGACCCACTTCAGGTGGAACGTCTCCCTTAGATGGCTTGGGACGTCACCTAGGGGCCACTTATGTCACCTTTAGCGTATGGTAGTTTAACAGGGCATCTGACATGTGTGGTAGGGTTTGGAGGCCTAAAAAGGGCCAACTTTTTGTCATTTGTGCTGCATTTTGCCCTAAAAAGGGCCAACGTCTCCCTCAGGAGGGCTTGACGTCTTGCTTATGCTCATTTAGGGCTTTGATTTCGCAATTTAATGTAAAACAGTATGATTTTGGTTGTAGCCTTGTCGGCTATTTTTAATGACCTAATTTTAATTAAAGGTCATGATACACTATATATTGAGGATGTTTTTCCCTCATTTGAACATAACACACAACTCACTCTCTTATGAGGTCTGATTTTTGCACCCTAGTTTGGGTATTTGGTCTTTTATGTGAGGCACACTTGTTGATGGAAGGATTTTCTTGGCATATTTAGCATTTCTCTTGAAGGAAGGTTTACAACTAGGGTTTGCAATGCTATTTCTTCATGATATGTAAGTGTTTTTCTTGCAAAACTTCTTAATTGAATGGTTGTAGGTTTATGTTCTTGCATTACTTATAAATTTGTTGATTTAAAACCCTAGGTGACAAGCACACAAGTAGGTCCTTGTTTCATGTCCCCTAAAAGAGAAATATTCAGCCATTGAAGAAGGAAGGAAGAACCTAGCCTTTGCTACACTCTCTTCACTTTTTCCCCTTGTGCTAGCTGTGATTTTTAAAGGTTAAAAAGGAGGTGACGTCCCAGGCCTAGGTTATCTACACCTAGGGCCGTCCATCTTCTAGGGTTTGGTGATAAAGCCTTGCCATTGCAACACTTTTCCTCACCTCATTCTCTTGTTTTAACTTATATTTTATGCTAGCCGTTTTGCCAAGTTTGACCTAAGGAAGGAGGAAAGAGCACGAGGCCTTGCTTAAGCAACACCGGAGTGAGCCTCTTTCCCCTAGTGTTTTGATTCTAGGGCCCTGCCATTGCAGCACTCTAGAACCCTTCCCTCTTGTCCTTAGCCTTACATCCCTTCAACCTTGCATCCTCTCCTAAATTGACTCCACCTACCCCTAGGCACTAATCTTAGATCCACAACGCTGAAGTGATAGTGCTCAAACAACCTCTCAAAACTTTTGAATTTGAAACCCTAACCAACTAGCTAACCCTAACTAGGCTGACGTCACACTTGGTCATTCCATCTTGATGCAGGACCTTTTGATGATAAGCAATTAGATGATGGTTGACAGCATTTATTGAGTAAAAGATTGATTAAATACATTGTTGGCCATATCATCTCAATAGTTATTGATGAATTGATATTCTCCATCGCTATATTGATAAAACATTGATCTCATTAATATCTATTGTTTTACATTGCTTACATATTGATGTCAGATAGTTACATGAAGTACTAACCCACTGAATTATAGCCTGCATATATTCTTTTGCTATTGTCTTGTTCCGGGTAGGTGTTCTCATTTGGGTATACACTTCTTTATTGGCTGTTTAGCCAGATTATCTGACCAAGGTGGTAATCTGTGAAGAGGGACTTCTACTTTAAGCTTTATACATTTGCCTCTTCAAAACCCCAGGTTACCGGGGACGTCTCCTCTGGGCTAACCTCCCTGAATAGAAAGAACCTCCCCATTGTGGTGACATTGGGTGGGGTAGGTTCATGTTCCACCAGTTTGGCCTCTACCTTCTATCCATTTGACCTAGCTACAAACTATGCGATAACAATGACTATAGGAGAGTATTTACCATGGGTACCGGTGGATGAGATTTTGGTTGAATCTTTGGAATTGACCAAAGAATATGATACTTTTCAGTCCTACAGTCGGTTACAGATGTTTCTGTTATCCTTTCCCGACACTTTCATCATCGACAACAACGTCAAGGGAGATAGACAGTGGCAGAGGACATGGAGAGCTGGTAGGTCGAGACCCCGTGACAGGAGAGTCCATATGGCAGACAACAACATAGGGGTGGATCACCAGAGGCAGACAGTTGATACCTTGTGCGCGATGATGAGCATCTTAGGCCATGGGATAACATACATTTCAGATGGCGACATAGATCCAAATTCTCATGGGGATGAGCACGGAGGGCTTTCGACAGTTAGCACTATGAAAAAGAAGCAGTTAGTGGGGAATGGAAGTGATAAACTTCTAAGTTTTCCATGGGATCCAGGGGCTTGTCCCGTGGAGTGCGACAACTTCTCCCTTTTGATAATCATGATCGAGTATGGAGATGGTTGGGCAGATATTACTTCCATAGAGGTACTTTTACCGACACAGCTTCTGGATAACAGGTCCAGTTTCCACAGGTATTCCAAAGTGAGGATCCAGGAGTGGGGGATCCAGTATGTACACGGTGAGCGGAAAATCATGTTCAAAGTAGTGCAACGCCAACGTTGTGATATTTGGCAGAGACTAGCATGGGACCCGGGAATAGAAAGGTTGAGCATTTCATTGACTGATGGAGGCGAGTGGACCCTTGCAGAGGAAAGTTATTTTGACTTTCCATTGAGCTTTAGTATTGAGGAGAGCACGTCACTTGAGGGTGATTCAGTGAGGTCTTGCAGTACCTCACTAGGGAAACAACATGTGCAATTGGTGGAGACCGTGTTGGTCTTGGTATGGACTTGGAGGATGGGATCATTCCAGGTTGAGGTCATGTGTCATCTGCAGGAGACTCATGGTGTTGATATGTTTCAGGATTATGCTTCATAGGGTATTGTAGTTCACGTCCTGATATGGGACCCAGGGGATAGAGTGCGTGATAATTCAGTTTTGGATGGAGCTTACTGTGTGTCCCACAGGTGGACATGGGACCCCAGTATTATATATGGATTGATTAAGTTATTGCTTGAGGACAAGCAATATTCTAGTAGGGACGACTGTAATGTCCCCACTTTGGGACATCATTATATTACAGAATGTTATGATGACCAGAGTAGCCAGATGGAGGTTATAGCGAGTACAAGGGATATTGAGGGGTTTTTTGGGGTTCTACATGCATGTCTCATCTTATTTCATCATCAGGATCCATTTTGCATAGCTTGGCATTGGTTCCATTGCATTTCGACGATTTCCGTAATTTTGAGTTATTTTGGGCTATATGTTAATTAAATTCACTAAGGAGGTCATATTGGGCATAATACTTGGAAAAACCTCTTAGTGTAATAGATCATTGGAATCAGAAGGAATAACACTATAGGATATGATGATGAGAAGTGACTTTCAGTGGCCAGGGAAGCCACAAGGAGGGATAAACTACTTTTTACAGGAAAAATGGTTAATTAATTAATTAAAGTGATTTAATTAATTAATTAATAATTAAATAAAGTAAAAGTCACTTGGAGAGACAAGGTGAACAAGGAGGATAAAAGAGAGACAAGGGCCTCTATTCTCTCATTATGTTGTTTATCATTTGATATCTGGCTTCTTGCTACTGAGCCCATAAACTTGGGGGTTTTGAGGGTTTTGACTTAACAAACCCTAGAGATCAGCTTTGTGGTGAAAGATCCCACCCAACCTAGTCCAAGCTTGGTCAAGGAGGTGAAATATTCCTCCCTCACAATTCTACATCAGATCTATTCAGTATCAGGTGGATTCTACATCATCGACAGGTACAGAAGAGAAGGGGTGCATAGCTACAGGGGGTTTCCAGCAGGAGGGCACACCACCTTGAGGAGAACAACGTGATCTAGGCAGAGGACAAGGATTTTGAGGAAAATAACTTCTAGGTATTCTTTGTAGGGCCTAGGGCACCTTTCCTAGCCCTTTTCGGAGGAGGTTTCTTTGTCTTATTATTTATTGGGCTTAGCACGAGTTGGGTAGAAGGAGGGCACACTGCAGATATAGGGATCATTCTTTTGGTGGTTCAGTTCTTCATCTTTCAGCCTGAGACTTTGCCAGGGGGTTTCTTGTGGCCTGATCTACAGTTTGGCATCTTCCTCAGGGGTTTGGCAACTATATTATTGGAGGCCGAGTTATTGGCTTGGTTCAACTAGGATGGCGCACATGTTTTTGGAGATATTGTGGTTTGGGGGTCTTCCGGATGAGGTACTTCTCTGAGACTTCTCATACCTTCTTGCCATCATCAAATCTACCTTCTCAGGGAGTTTTGTAGTGCTTGGAGGCCATCAGAGAGGTCGTACTTCCCTTGATTTATTCCAGCGAGGACTTGCACATTGTGAGAGAGGGCATCACCTTCAGTAGAGGATATCCATTGGTCTTCAGTGTTATTTGGTGTTCAGCTTGTAGAGGATTTTGGAAGCCTAGATCTTCTTCTATCTTGTATTTTGGAGGCCATAACAGCCAAACACTCTAATATCTTATATGTATTCCAGAGATGCTCCATTTTGTATGAGGATGGCCATTGTTATGAATAAAATCAGATCTGAGGTATTTTTGGTTATTCCTTGTGTTGTTGATCTTGCATCTTGTTGAGGTATGTTCCATTGCTATATTTTTTTTATTATTGATGCAAACACACATAAAAATGATCATTATAAACCCTAGCGCAACTCATGAGACATAAATCAACAAAGTGTTTGACGAAATGCCACAACCAGAAAATACATAGAAATCAATGAAAAACTCAACGTTCCTGGCATCTTGGCTTGGGAACATTATAGTGGTATCATAGAATTCATCCTCCCAGCCAATGGGGATTAGCACATGCATCTAGAGCTTAGACTCCTGCTAGCCTGAGGGGTCTTCCATAGGGAGAAATGGATAAACATGAATTGGATCTAGCCATACGTGAGTTGATAGCAGACATACAAAATACTAGAGCACTATGTAGACAAATGGGAGAGAGAGCATCACTACCAGCTAGTAGATGGAAGGAAGAACAGAGAATTCCTACACCCATTAGGAGCAGGCAACTTTGCTACAACTGCAAAGTGCCTTGGGAACTAGATCATAAATGTAGGGGTAAAGGTAAGATGCACATTATTGAGATGCACTATAACAGTGAGGATGATGAGGTACATGTTGATGCAACTATAGATTCATATTTAGAGCAGCTCGAGGAGACTAGTGACTCTTGCACACTTCGGGACGATAGTGACCCTTGCGCATTGGAGGGATAGTCAGATGGACAGGATGATAGAACTTGCGCTTTAACAGTCATATCACATAGTGTTGATGACCTTGCACTTCAGCAAAGTGGTGACACTAGTGGAGATTCACATGTGTTAGCACCTAGACAGGATGGGCTTCCTACGATGACTATGACATAGTTGGTACCGTCTCAAACACCTATGATAGCCATGACATAGGAGGATATCAGTGGAATTACTGATATAATGGTGGAGCCCTACACATGGATTGCATACCAGGGACAGGGGATGTTCATGAGAGACATGACTTGGAGATAGTTGATATTACACATGCCTATGAGGAGAGTGGGTCACCCCTTTTGGAGACTCCATTGTTTGATCAGGTTGTGGAGACTGACAGTTTGATGGGACACTTACTTATAGGACCGGTCAACAGTGATGAGGATGCACTCCTTATTGGTCGGGATGACCACAGCACATGTTTGGACACATCTGTATGGGATCCAGGCACATATGATAGTAGCAAGGTGAGTGCATAGGATGATACAACTGCCCATACAGGATACAGTGTGAGTCAGAGGGAGCTAGCAGTTGGTGATGGTGTGCAGTGGCATATAGGAGGACCCAGTAGCACAGTGGACAATAGAAAATTCAGTTTCTTATCTTTTGCGGAGAGTGTTGTTTGGGATTCCATGATTGACACTAGCAGTGAGGGGCATGAGGTGGTAGCTCAACACGACTATGATCAGGAGTCACGACACGTGGCGGGACAGTGGACAGTCAGTGAGGACATGATCATATCAACCACTAGGTGCATTGATGACACACACGCATTGGTGGCAGATTGTTGTTGGAGGGCATCAATGGCCCATGATAGTTCAAACGGGGAATTTCCCATGGATGACTTTCATACTCTCAGGGAGAGAGTGACTATGATGAACGCCAACTACCAACAATTGTTGATGGACAAATATTACCTATTGGAGGTTGGCGAGTTGTATCATAGGGCCCCGAGGGAGAAGGAATTGGAGGTGGACCGACTCACTCATGAGTTGGTGAGAACATGGGGATTCTTGAAAGGCACACATACAACCCTTCAAGAACCAGATTCCAGATTAGAGGAGTTCCTTGAGGAGACTGGTCAGAGATCCACCACATCTACCTTAGTAGAGAGTCAGATATATCCTTCAGCCACATTGCTATAGGATGTAGGTGGTTTAGCAGAGGAGCACTAGTTGATGGAGGAGCATGAGGAGTACCTAGCATCACTGATGAGTAGGGATGGATATGATCCGAAGACACAGGAGGATGTCCATGTGTCACAGGATCTACCCTCCACGAGGATCTTTGAGATAGTTGAGAACTCACACACGCATGGGAACTCCATAGCCAGGGGCAGTTATGAGGACACTTCCATTTGTGTTCCAGCATTGGCTGACCTTCATAACGAGTTTGACCCAGTAGTACACCCAGGATCCATGTTGTTGCAGGAGTATACAGGAGATTACATGAGTATGCAGGAACATACAGTGGTGAGTGATAGTTCATGGAGACATGTCGATATGTACAATGGGATTCAGGTGGACGCATTGGATTGTAGGGAGGAGACACACTTAGTAGAGCATGGAGATTCCTCTCCCTTGCAGTAGTGGATAGGTCTGGGAGATCACCTTCACAGTATCAACAATTGCATGGGCGATGATGGACGAAGAGTGGTTGACCAAGAGTTTGAGTAGCTACCCCCAGTTGCACCTGTTGATTGGGGTTCAGTGATGGCTACAAGCGAGTATTTACCATGGGTACTGGTGGACGAGCTTTTGGTTGAATCCTTGGGATTGACCAAAGCATGTGATACTTTCCAGTCCTACAGTCGTGTTGGGTATGTGTTATATTCTCTGTACGAGTAGTAGTGTTTGAGCGTATGCATTGGGTGTGTAGGGGTCCGGGGGCAGCGCCCCCGTATTTTTTTTTTCTGCCTCAAGAAACGTGACACCTGCCTCGGGAAACATGTCATGTATTTAGGTGGTTTTTCGGCACATGGTTTTTTCCGATGGTTTTCTATTTCCGGTTAAGGAATTAGGGTTTTGGACTAATTCAGGTCATTGGGTTAGGGTTTTGGATGTCGTTGGCTCCTATATGTATATTGTATTGTAAACATTGTATCACATGAATGAATATAGAATATGTTGGTTTTCCCGGTTTGGGTTTCCAGGGGAAAAATCTCTGTGTAATGATTGTATTTGCCATTGTATCTTTTTTGTTCTTTTTCTGAATATTTGTTCGCAATAGATATTGTACAAGGTTAGAATTTACAAGTCAGTTACAAATTTTTCTGTTAGCCTTTCCGGACACTTTCATCATTGACAACTGCGTCAGGGGAGATAGACAGTGGCAGAGGACATGGAGAGTTGGTAGGCCGAGAGCCCCTGACAAGAGAGTCCATATGGCACACAACAACATAGGGGTGGATCACCAGAGGAAGACAGTTGAGACCTTGTGCGTGATGATGAGCATCTTAAACCATGGGATAGTAGACATCTCAGAGGGCGATATAGATCCAGATTCTCATGGGGATGAGCATGGAGGGATTTTGACAGTTAGCACTATGACACAGGAGTAGTTAGTGGGGATTGGAAGTGATAAACTTCCAAGTTTTCCATGGGATCCAGGAGTCCATTTGGTTAGTAGGTTGTTTCACCTTATGATGGCCCAGGTTACGCTAGAGAGCTACATACTTCACTCTAGGTTGGTTTTGAGTGGGCTTGTAGGGGCTTGTCCTATGGAGTGAGACAATTTCTCCCTTTTGATACTCATGATCAAGTATGGAGATGGTTGGGAAGATATTACTTCCATAGAGGTACTTTTATTGATGCAGCTTCTGGATATCAGGTCCAATTTCCACAGGTATTCCAACGTGAGGATCCAGGAGTGGCTAAAACTTGAGCCAACTCTCCTAGAATTTCCAGTGTGACTTCCTGAGGTGGGTGCGACGTCTCCAATCTCCTATTCATTGACCCTATTTGAATGTCAAGTATACTGAATCAAGGTGTTGCCTAGATTGGTTGATCCTCATTTAGATTGGTTGAATACTAAACTCCTTTTTCCTCCATCATCACCATTCACGCCTTGACAACTTATCCCCCATCCTTGTCAAATAGATTCAAAATTGTGCCGACTGAATGCTTGTGACAGTATTTTGCACATGCTGATTTCATTAAATCTCAATATTTTTAGCTTCAAGGCTTATTATTTTCCCAATTGAACAAAATTTAGTGGTCTAAAGTTGAAAACTCTCATCTATTTCTCTAGAACTAGACCAATCATTTCATAGATGCATCACTTCTTTACTTGTAGTTTCAACAACCAAAGATTAGATAAAACCCCTAAAAACCTCCATTTATTGCGAGGCCCTACTAAAACGTTAAAAAAAAGAAATAACCCATTTTTGCAACACTCAAGATGATTTCAATTGCAGAAAATACACCCTTCCCTCATATACTAGAATCTATTGAATGCTCCAAAATAAACCCCAATATAAGCCATTTTTGGGAGATTAGACCCTAACATTATCCATAAAAGAAAGCATTCAAGTTCTTGAATTCACCGTGTCCTTCCATCAAACCCTAGAAGCTCAGGATCAATTTCTCTTCTTGCAACTTTGTTTTCACCCTAGTAAGCAAAGCTTAGACACAATGACATCTTGAGGTTCTATCAAAACCCTAACCCTAATTTCAGGTGCTTTAGAGTTTACGTGACCGGTCACTCAACCATGTTTTTGCTAGATCAAATGTTTTCACATGCACCTCATGTAGAAATATTTGTTCTTTGATTATTATTAGTTTGTATTGAATTTGTAAGTTATTTATTTACGGTTGGTTAATTATTAACATTGTAAAAAATTGGGAGGGAAATATTTTATTTAACATTTTTTTATGGAGCATGTACTTATTTTACTATTGTCGATTAAAATTTAGATACTTTTGTAGAGTTGGATGAACATCTTCCATTTAAATTGAAATTAAGAGCGACTCTTCAAATTTGTTCACTAATTATTATCAATTTAAACTCAAATAATAACCAACACATTTGACATTGATTTCATATTTGGAAAAATTCCATAATCCAATGGAGCTCAGTGAAATGAAATATAATAAAAAACTAAATTATTTAGACATTGTCACAATTAAATTATTCAATCAAAACTTATTACTATGAGCAATCATAAAGGACCATCCTCCCATCATGCTTTCGAATTGAATAATCCACTAGATTATGTGGACTCAAGGTTGGCCATGACCTTCATAAATAAGGTTATAGAATGGAATGCTTTAACAATGCACATTGGTTGAAGAAATGGTAACCTTACAACAACTGCATTTCACTTTAGGTTGTGTGATATAAAAAAGGCATTTGAAGAATTTATACCTTTCATCAACAAATAGTGATACAAGTGAGGTGCATTAGACAACTCAAGGAAGGATAATCATTCTACGATGTTGACCTTTTCCAATTTTCCATCACTGTAATTTGGTCATAAAATCTTTGTTGAAATTGTAATTTTGGATTGTTGAAATTGTTATTTCTAGGGCATAAATGGATTGAACACCCTCAAATACTCCTCTTACAACTTGGTTTTGCAATGCCACTGAATGATATTTATATTTACATCAATCCAAATTGTTGGATTTCAAGCAAAAGAAAATTGACTTTCCTTCCTGTTATTTTGGTCAATCGAAAAAGAGACAATTTTTAGAATGTTTAGACTACGATTGTACAATCCAACGTGAAGGGGATTTGTAATGTTTGTGTGTAAAGATGATGTGACACATGGCCTAAGTTGGCCCAACTTGGCCTAAGTTGTCCCAGTAAAATTGCAACAAAATAAGCTAAGTGCATTTTACAACTAAGTATGAGAAAGATGTGTAATGTCTATCCCTACACACACTTGTGTGATATGTGGTATAAGTTGACCTAAGATAATATTGTAATTCAAATAAAAATAATCTTGTATGGATGGAATATGTAATTTTCTTTTTTAATCAAAATATAAAAATAAAATAGGATATGTTATATAAAAAAATGGTGTCCTCTAATTGTTCTATGACTTTCCCCTCCTCATGGGAATCTCACAACATAAATCTGCACAAAATCACAACTTTCTATTGTTTAAATTGCATTTTTGAATGGAGAAATGGATTCTGCTCGCTGAAAAACCCCTATAACACTTGGATTATACATATTTAACCACTCAAAAAACTTAGCACATTTAGACTACTGCTAATTTTTTTTATCAATCTTAAATGTATTTATAAAAAGAAAGATACACATCCTTTTTAATTTAAAGAAGGGAAACAATCACATCTTAATTTTTTCTTAATCTATTTAAGTATTTAATAACTCTTGAATTAAAATAAATTTATTTTAAGACAATTAACTTTTATATCCCCCTCCTTGCGGTTACGGTAACGACTTGGGGCATGGCCAACTCCTATAGTGTGACGGGCGATGTGTACAAGGCCCGGGAACAGATTCACCGTCGTATGGCTGACTGACGATTACTAGTGATTCCAGCTTCATGCATGCGAGTTGCAACCTGCAATCAGAACTGAGGCCGAGTTTTTGAGGTTAGCTTGCTCTCGCGGGGTCGTGATTGTTTGTCCCGGTCATTGTAGCACGTGTGTCGCCCAGGGCGTAAGGGGCATGATGACTTGACGTCATCCTCACCTTCCTTTGGTTTATCATCGACAGTTTGTTCAGGGTTCCAAACTCAATGCTGGCAACTAAACACGAGTGTTGTGCTCGTTGCAGGGCTTAACCCAACACCTTATAGCACGAGCTGACGACAACCATGCACCACCTATGTCCTCTTTCTTGAAGGCACTCCTCTCTTTCGGGAGGATTCACAGAATGCTTTATACTTCATGAGTAAGGCTTATATATAGATTTCATGCAGGAATTGTTATGGTACCTCTCACTCCCTGTTCATTTGGGAGCTTCGTGTACCAACCATTGATCGGATAAGAGGCCTAGGTCCAAAGCTCGCTCGTGGTATGCTAGTGGATCAACTGCTGAAACCGGGTCAACTACTTTTTTCTTATGGCTACGACTATCGACCTGGAAGGGTGGGCGAGCTACCTTCCAAAGAGATTGACTACCAAACAGACTGCTGGAAAGAGAGGACACAATGTAGAGGAAAGTTGGAAGAAGTGACCTGTATTACATTCAATATTATGCACCCATGTTCCTGTATGTATATCGGCCCCGAGAACA
>JASDQU010320568.1:2946-13134 GCA_032191745.1 Picea mariana
AATTGAACTAAGACTAGGATCAAATCCTGTGAGACATAGGCCATACCACCTTAGCCCCAGAGTGAAAGATAAGGTTAAGAGGGAAATAGACAAGATGCTGGAAGTTGGACTTATTTTTGTAGTGGAAGAAGTAGAATGGGTTAGCCTAATAGTCATCTAGAGCAAGAAAGGCATAAAGGACATTAGGGTCTGTGTCGACATTAGGGGCTTGTGTGCATGAACCCTTCCCAACACCTTTTATGGATGAGGTGCTAGAACATGTTGTGGGTAAAGAGTCTTACTCATTCACAGATGGATTTTCGGGGTATCACCAAGAAAGGATTGTTGAAGAAGACAAAAATAAGACCACATTCATAAAATAATGGGGGTCATTTGCATATAATGTGATGCCATTTGGCTTAAAGAACGCCCCTGCAGTTTTTTCCCGGATTGTAATAGACGCTTTCTGAGAATTTATCCACAAGTTTATAGAAGTTTATATGGATGATTGGACGGTATATAATCTTCTCAAGGAACATGTATCTCTACTGCATCTGATTTTTGACAGATGTAGAGAATTGCAGATATCATTGAATCTCAGAAAATGTATCTTCTGTGTACCACATGGAAATTTGCTAGGCCACATAGTATTCCAAGAAGGAGTAATGGTAGACCCAACCAAAGTTGTAGTTATTTTGAACATGCCGCCACCTACGAGTGCTAAGCAGTTGCGATCCACGCGGGGGCACATAGGGTACTATCGTAGGTTTATCAGAAGATATGCAAATATCATTGAATCTCTAGAAAATATACTAAAGACGGCTGAAGTGTTACAATGGACCCCAGAATGTGAGAAAGCGTTCGAGATCCTAAAGGAGAAGCTCAACACAACACCTATTCTGATATTTCCAAACTGGGAAAATGATTTTCACGTCCACGTAGATGGATCAGGTATTGCCTTGGGAGTCATCTTAGCGCAACCAAGAGATGGATCCATGGATCATGCTATCTATTTTGCTAGAAGGAAGTTGTCGCAAGCTAAGCGCAACTATACAACGACATAAAGGGAGGGTTTAGCTATGATTTACACTTTGCAGAAGTTTATAAATTATCAGTTAGGCTCTCATTTTAATTTCTTTACTGATCATTCTGCATTAAAGTATCTAGTTAACAAACCTGTGCTGGAAGGAAGAATCTTCCGGCGGTTGCTTCTATTTCAAGAATTTTCTTTTGAAGTGATTATTAAGCCTGGAATATGCAACATCGAGCTTGATCACTTATCCAAATTAGAGTCAGGATAAATTGGCGGAGTAGTTGACGATCATCTCCCAGATGCAGACCTGTTCCGGGTTGAGTCCATATCAGAATACCTGGAAGACATAGCAATATTTTTAAGTACAAGGGCTTGCCCAGAAACGTCATATGGTGGTTAGAGCATCGACTATCAATTGATTGCAGGGCAATTGTATAAGTTGGGACTGGATAGTATCCTCAGGAGATGTGTCTTATATAATGAAAGAAAAGGCATACTATGGGAGTGCCACAGTGGAGTTGCGGGAGGTCATGTTGGAGGAAAGGCCAATGCGCATAAAGTCCTCCAAGCTAGACTATGGTGGGCCATGCTCTTCAAGGATGCAAAGGCATATGCTAGATCTTACGATGTTTTTCAAAGAGTGGGTAAGCCATCACAATGAGATGAAGTGCCTCTTCAGCCAGTTCGAGCAATACAAGCATTTGAGAAATGGGCGGTTGACTTCATAGGGTCGATCAACCCCACAACTAAGCATTCAAAGGATAGGTATATTATTACCACAACTGATTACCTTACACGTTGGGATGAGGCAGTGGTTGTTCAATATTGTTCGACTGATACTGCTGCTAGGTTCATTTTTGAAAATATTATCACTCAGTTTGGATGTCCTAGGAGTATAACTAGTGATCAGGGAGCTCATTTCATCAGTAGTACAATAGAAAAGATTACAACATAGTTCTTGATCCAACATCATAAGAGTATTCCATACCATCTGCAAGCCTATGGAATAGTGGAAGTGTTTAACAATATTTTGGAGAGAGGATTAACGAAGGTCTATTGCGAAAATAGGGAAGATTGGGATGACAGAGTTCGAGTAGTGTTATGGGCTTATAGGACAACCACAAAGAAACTCCACAAGTACACTTCATTTCAGCTAGTTTATGGGAAAGAAGTTGTGGTATCTGCATAATTCATTAATCCAAGTTTGTATATTTCACAAATTACACACATGTCAAAGGATGAATCAGTTGCGCAGAGGCTCATGGAATTACAAGAACTTGAAGAGACTGGATTTTTAGCAAACTTTCATCAGTCAGTTGAGAAAGCAAGGCATAAAGCTTGGCATGACAAACACATTAAGAACAAATTATTTGTGCAAAGAGATAAGGTCCTACTTTATGACAGTCGATACCAGAAACATCCAGGCAAGTTGTGCATGCATTGGTTGGGACCATTTATAGTTGTGGAGATCCAACCGTTTGGAGCAGTCAGACTTGTGCAATTGGATGGTATGTTGCGGCCAGGATGGGTGAATGGCGCTCACCTAAAACCCTATTTATATCAAAACTGAGCTAAAGGACTATTACTCTATTCCAAAGGAGCATGTATAATATTTAGAATTGATTTTTCTTGCAAATTGTTGTGAATTCAGTTAATAAATTCGAAGAGTGCATTGTTGCACCGTGACATGTAGTTCATTTTCCTGTTTAAGTGTTGTTTTGATGCAGAACTGCTTACTCAACAACGTAGGATCAAAAGCATCAAGAACCTATTAATGAAAGTCATTAATATGACGGGAACCCCTTTGTGGTCGGAGGGAGAGCGAATCTGGACGAAATTTGATTCCATGTGCCACACGAACCCAGTCGAGTCACAACATTTATTACTACTACAATACCCCATATGAATTCAGTTAAACCATAAAGCCATGATACATGAATATGCCATCGGTATTTGCACTAGGATTCTCATCTGTTAAACGGTAAGGTCTAAAATCGACCACATCCTTGACCAAATTGCCCAGTAAATGTCGAGATCACCTGAGATATTTTCCCTGTTAATTAGTCATGTCGGGCAACTCAGATCCAAGTTGTGTCTATAGGGTAATGATGAATATCAGTTATTATAGAAATTTCCAGCTCAACCTGGGTATAAGGGTATGAGAACTCGGTGTAGGATTCATTGTTTCCCAAAAAGAACTTCGAGATTTATGAATTCTGAGGAATGAGCAAGCCTGTATAATCCCTCGACCCTTAGTCATGATCCCCAATCCCTGTTTCGCTTGTTCAATTCGCTGATAATTCAGACTAACCATGCCAAGAGATACAGGGAGCCGAAGTGCCATTTCAAAGGATGCAGTACCAGATGAGCCTTGTGACCCCCAGGTCGAGGTCATGGGTGATCTAAAGGGGAAGGTTGAGCAAGTCAAGCTCCTTGACCTCGACATAAAAAACCTAGTCTTGTTCCCTCAAATTAACATAGATTTTTTCTGAAGTGTTGCTCTAGATGAGTTGGGAGGCATGCAGTTTGTGTCGAATCCTGAGTTTATCAATTTGTTCAACTCTACCATCATGAACCTCAGGTACTTACCAATTTTCGACACCACTGGGGAAATTGAGTGTACCAAATTTTTTATCAGTAGGGTGCATGATAGAAGTTTGTGGTTGGATAGGAGATATCCAATCCACGAGGAAGACATCCACCAACTTACTGGACTGTCCCTCAAGGGTGAGGATGTGTCCAAAGGTTTCCAAGGTCCCAGTAAGCACGAAAATAAGAAGGGGGAGCCCAGTCTATATGAGAGGTTTCACACATAGAGGGGGGGGAGCACAGCCAAAATTGACCCCATACTACTGGAGATGGTTAGGACCGGTTGCTACATAATTTCTAGCAAAGTCATGAGGTCCTACTACAAGAGATAATGCACACTGAATGCTTTATTAGTGGCATATTTTTGCGCCAATGGTGTTTTTTTCAACTAGTGCAGCTACCTATTGGAGGAACTCCTTGTGGCCTGTGAGGAAGACCAGGAGAAAGGTGGTACTTTCACCTATGACTAATTGTTGCTTGCATTCACAATGCTCAAGTGGACACCACCCACCAGAAGACCATTTGCACCAACAGATAAGGGGTGCTTGGAAAAAATGTTCGAGCCATGGCAGTCGAGGTCAGACTTGGAGAACACTGCCTTCAACAACACGATGTTCTCCAAGTGGTACAATAGATTGATCGACGCAACACAGAGGTTGCGCATTCTGCAGGAGCTGCTCAACTACAATACATGGAACATAACATTCAACATGAACTTCCACCATACATTTGCATGATCGAGATATGCCAACAGGGAGGACTTCCATTCACGCATGTTTCCATTATATTTCTATGAAGAGGCCTTCGACAAGGAGGTTATGTCGTGGCCTGGAGTCAAACACAACCCATGCAAGTCGGGGATGTATTATGTTCTGCCCATCAAGATGTTGAAGAAGAAAGGTCAGGAAGCAGGGGTAGGACCGAGCTCAGGCCCGAAAGTATAGAAGAAAGAAGACCCGACACAGAAGAACTCCGATGAAGAGGAAGAGACATAGACATTAGAGAGAAAAAAGAGGATACTACCGATGTTCTCACAACTGCCAGAGAAATCCATGTTGACAGGTAAGGATGTCAATGAGATCCTTAGTGTTGCATTCATTACAGAACCAATGGCCAAGAAAACTAAGGCGGGGATCTCACCGAGTAAGGTTCTAAACCCCCAACCCATTTCATCCACCATCCCCCACACTCGCTCAACAACTCGAGCATCCCACATTATACACATCCAGGACGACCCTGAGCTTGAGACCACTCCATCCATCATCATCATTGAGAGACCTCCATCACCGCCACAACACTAGTTGCCACCTCCAAAAAATGACATTCCATCCCAAACAAGTGATCTAGAACCCATGCAACTCGATCCCCCAGAAAGACCCGAGCAGAGACAAAAACTCCCTAGTCCCAACCTAGAGATACTCGAGCAAAGACCAAAACTCTCTGGTCCAAACCCAGAATTTCCTGAGCATAGGCTACAAGTAACTGGCCCGAACCCTGAAGCCCAAGACCAACAGATCATACCCTTTGTGTCGATTAATGACACTCCATCTTCGATGGAGATGCAAATAGCAGAGAAGACACAATTCTGAAGTCCCCAACACACTTCCTCAACAAATAAGGTTGAGGGTGCCATTGGAAGCGCAACCCAGGAAGTTGAGGTCCATAAAGAGGTAGAGATACTAGAGGTTCAGAAGGAATCTGAGACGAATTCAAGACAAAACACAACATCAACGCAAGAACATATGGAGCTAGTCCTCCAAAACCCTTAGCAGTGCATAGAGTTGCTGCAACTCTACCTGGACAAAACATATGTTTTAACGTTCCTTCCAGCGACATTGAGGTTGAGGCTTGTGCTAGGACCATCTATAGGAGAGGAGGAGGTAGAGACTCCCTCAGAGAACTCAATGGCTAGTGGAATTCCACTGAGGGTTCGAGCACCCATGGACGCCACCCCTTCCATCGTTGACCTTGCACAGTGGCCAGTAGCGTAACTAATTGGAGTGATCAAGGCTTCAACTGATCAACTGAAGTAGAGGCTCCAGTAGGACAAAAGGACTGCAAATTTAGCAAGGGAGGAAACACTCCTTGCTCAAGCACACAAGACACGGGAATAATTATCCAAGATCCAGGTGGAGAAGAAATTGAAAAGAGTCCAAGAGAGGATTGTTGAAGCTTGACCGAAAATAAGGAAGGTCGCATCCCAACTGCCAGAATCTAGTGATGCAAGAGAGCCTGAACATCAGATCGAATTACTCCAGGGAGCATGGTCACAGTTGGCCATTCGCGCAGAGAATCTGGAAGTGAAGTTGCAGAAGAGTCAGCAAGAAGCAGAGAAACAACCTCGGAAGTTGCAGGAGCAGATGGAGAAAATAGTGTTGGAATACAACAATGCTCGAGCAACACTACACAAGTGCACAACTAAGTGCACAAAGATATTCCGATAAGTCAACGACTGGATGGGAATTATAGAAAGGCACAACCAAATCTTAGAGGATGTGTACACAAGAATACAGTAGTTGAATGAAGAAGTTGCGGTCACTATGGATCTGCTGGAGCAACAAGAGAAGTTCAATCAAATCCAACAAGCAGACAATGAGTTGAATTCTCTGTTTGAGGTGTAATTCGTAGCCAAGAAGGAGCTGCGTGACTTTTGACCTGTCGTTCAGAAAATGTATATGCAAATGCATCAGTTGGATGCTACAATAGACTCTAAATGGAACTCTCTAGTCGTATCCAAGCCCAAAGGATGTATCACATATGCGACCTAACAGTTTGTAGCCGAAGCCTCACTCCTTACTAGGAAGTGGCAGGATAAATTTGGGAGTTTCCAGGAAGTCAGGAAGCCAGACTTAGAGTTGGTCCCAGATTTGGGCCCTTCGTTTGAAGAGGCAGAGAAATAAAAAGCACAAGTAGAAGAGGAAAGTAAATTGGAGAAGGAGAACAAGGGAAAGCAACAGTTACTCCTAGAAGCTGCAAAAGAGAAAAGTACTTGACTCAAGGGAGAGTCAAGGCTTGTGGTTGGAGCCTCTTGGGCCCTTCATTTTTGGATTTGAAGCTACGCAAGAAGGACTACAGTCCCAATTTTGGTTTAACATGAGTTGCACAAGCTACATAAGAATATGGGCAATGGTGAAAGTAAAAGAAACAAAAATTGGTTGTAGAAAGGGACAACGCAACACCAACAAGTCAAAATCAGTTATAACAGAACAAGAAAGCATGCGAGCCCAAAGCCATAGGATCCCACTCAGCCTATATGTATGAGATGCATACGATTATAAAGGGTTAGATGGGTTAGCTGATTTAGATGAGATAGAGGCGCAGAAAGATTAGATGTTCTGTGAATGTAATTTGTGTACGGTTTTGGGGAAAAGGGTAGATAGAGCTCTGCGACATGAGTTCGGAGCCAGAAGTATGTAACAGAGTACTAATTTGTATCTCTGAGGTTGTATCCGATAATTTCTGATGATAATAGATGAGGAAGGACCCAAAATTTGAAATATAATGTGCCATTCTGTGTTTATGCTTATGAATTGTATCTTTATAGTACTTCTTTATTCTTTATGGGATCCATATGATATCTCTGTATATGAATTCCTTTCACAACTTAAGTATCTTTAATTCTAGTATACATGAGTTCATATATGTTCTGTAGGTTAGTCTATCTTGCGCAAGATCATCGTGAATCTTGAAGGTTCTCGAAACCCACCTAAGTATTCTCCTTTCCCTTCCCTATCCTCTTGTCTTGGTTGCACTTCGGGTGAGACTTCTTCTCTTTGGAGGAGATGAAAATTCCATCGCTCTAGACTACATGACACCTTTTGTTGGTAACCTAAGAAGGACCCTGTTTTGATCAATTTCGCACCAACACAGCTCTCTCCGACGCTCAATTAAAATTGAAAATAAATGGGGCTTTGTTGAGACAGATGAAGAATTTGAAAAGACAAATATTGTCATTGAGAAGGAAAAATAGGGCCTTACAATTGCAGGTGACTTTGAAAAAAAAATCTACATACAAATTGGATGATCCCATTCATTGCATCCAACTAGATTCGTGCACCCAATCTCTGCATGAAGATCCACCACACGAAATCACTACACAGATTTCGCAGTCAATAGTTGTGAAACATAAGCCAAAATCTAATGCGTAGCGGTGATAGTGTTTTCCAACAATACATATAACGTTTTATCACAATCATATGTTTGTGATTTTCCTAAAGAATTTATGATTGTAAACAACATCTCAGATAGTTTGTGATTTCTAGATCGACTTTCCTATTTTTGAAATTTTTTGTAAAGGTTGTTGTTCTCTTTGAAAAAAACGAGATCCAAAACTTTAGGAGATAGTAGTTTGATTCCTAACAGCTTAGTGTATCTTTACTTTCTATATATAGGGACTATTTTGATGTAAAAAAGGAGGGTGCGTGGGCAAAAGTATAGATATTTTGATCCTCTGTGTAATTTTCTGAATCTAAATAAATACAAATGCAGAAGTCCCGAGTTCCTTAAGAAAAAGATTCTAATGGTGATTCTCTGAAGTTTGTACCTCTCCTTGTATGTATTTCATGTGTATTCATATTCATTTGCACTTCTCTTCTGTTTAAATTAGTAAATTTTAAAGTCCAAAATTCATCTAAGTGGTGCTCTAGACTGAACCAATTTAAATTTTGTATGTCTTCCCAGCTAAGATCAGAATTCATCCACTGTGGTGCTTTGATTTTGTTATATGTTTTTGTTTCTTCTTTCACCCTACATAATCAAATTAAATATTGAAGTTCATCACCTTGTTTAGCCTTTGTTCCTCTGAGGAGTTCTACCTACCAAGCATTGTTTCTTTGTTTTCAGGGGTTGACTCCATAGCCCTATAAACATTATCTTTTGTCAGCAGACCTGTTAAAATTTACCTTGAAGTTTAAAATCTAGCCATCAAGAAAAGCAACCTGTCTATCAGAGATCAAGTCTCATAGAGAGCCCTCTCTAGATCGGAAATGATAGTTTCCAGTCTTAAAGTCGGTGTGTAGGTTACCTTTGTAGATTGTTTTTTCAGCCCAACAATTTACTCAACGTTAACATTTTGGCACCGTTTTCGGGGATGAAATTGAAACTTTTCCCTGGGAAGAATGACTTAAATCTTAGATTTGATTCCTAAGGGTAACAATGAATCATAAACATTTTTTTTTTGGCTAAATTTTTATTACCCTGGAGACTTCATTTGAAAATATCAGTAGCATAGTTTTGTGTTTTAAGTAAATAAGAAATCTTGTCTCCTAAGAAAATATACACTAGAAGGAACCCTGATCCAGAACCTATTGCATTTGTGTCTGATCTTGAGAAGCTCTTGCACAAAAGAAAGGAAAAGACAGTTAAATAATTTTCCTTCTTGGACATAAATCTATCATTACCGAAAGATAGTTTAAAAAGTATTGATGACCTTGACTTTGATTTAAAATTTGGAGCAAACCTTGTTCAGATCTAGATCAAAATCTAAGTTGAATGAAATTATCTTTGATGAGAAGAAATTCCAGTCTTTGAATCCCATTGTCCCCATTCAGACTATTCCTATTCAGATTGTCCCTGTTCATATTGTCTAGATAGCCCAAAATCCTCCTAGAGCCATGGCAGCCAAATTTGCTCCCCTTTCCTTGTCTTCCCAATTGCATGATTTACCGCAAAATTATAATCAGAGAATCAGGTCATTTGATGCTAAAGAAAATAAATTAGCCCAAAGACACTTGGATTGGTTCAATGATTTTGTTGATCTATAGGAAGTAGATCACGAGGATGCAAAACTTAGGTTGTTCACACAAAGTCTTTCAAGAGAAGTCATAAAATGGTATAAAGCTCTTCCTGCAGTGAGTATCCTTAATTTTGCAACTTTTGAAACACTTTTTTTTGCAAGGTGGGTGATAAAAATAATCCTCTCCAGTTTCTAACTTAGTACAATAATATAAAAATATCACCAAATGAAACAATACAAGAGTTTTCAACCAGATTTATGAAAGTCTATAATTCAATTCCTACAGAAGTTAAACCTCCTCCTAGAGCTGCTCAACTTAAATATGCTAATTCCTTTGACAGTGACTTTGCCTTGCTGTCAAGAGAAAGAAGATCCAATACATTATATGATATGATGAGTCATGCAATTGAAGTAGAGGTAAATTTGATGGCATCAGGGAAAATCAAACATAATCCTGACAGAGATGTCAAAAAGGTCCAAAGAGAAGCACAACCTTCAACTTCTCAATCATCAGATGAGAAATTTTATTTGATGATGAAGACTATGGAAAGATTCATAGAAAGAATGCCCTTGGAAATAAGCCTGCCACCAGGGATCAAACTGATTTTCAGCCTAGAAATCAAAATTTCAGAAGAGCTCCAGTTCCTCATATTAGGCAAAGAGATCAAAGAAATCAGTGTGATCAACAAATAAAACCTCCTTTCCAAAATAACTATGCAAATGAGGATTTTGATCCAAAAATTAAAGAAAATATGCATTGTTGTGACGATACAAAAACAAATGTGTTTTTAACAAAAGAAGAACATGATCAATTTATGGATGCAAATGACACATTTATGAAGGATAATGATGA
>JASDQU010320572.1:0-13134 GCA_032191745.1 Picea mariana
GTTAAAGGATACTGGAATACATATGGACCGGTTTCATATGACATCCTTGAAGGTTCATGTTGACCCTGTGACAGTTTCTTGAACAACGACTTGGCCTGCTGTTTATAAAATTCCAGGTCTTTTTGCTCCCGCCCGTCATCCAAGCCTTCCGCTAAAGGAAGACCATCAGTTACACGGGCAATCATTGTCAGTTTGACCATCTCTGCAGCCAACTATTGCTGTGGCTGAAGAAGCTTGTAGAAGAACCAAGTCTTCAACAGGGCAAATCTGTTGAAAAAACAAAAGCCATACGTAACCTTGATTAAAATATCTAAAAAATCGTTTCATAGTGGATGTTTAATTCTACAAGTTAATATTCCTGAGTGCTAATAGACCCTTTTCATGCTATTAAACAGCCACAGATGAAGTTTTTATAATTGTAGAAACAATTCCAAGCCTTTCGATTGGGTGTATCTGACCATTTTAATAGCCATGTGGGGATGGCATGGGATAGGGTTACTCTAGAGTATTAGTTAAAGATTTTTCGCTTCGCCACACAAACCAGGAGACTAGAAGGCCAAGCTATTAACTTTTAAGCATATTTATTCTGTAATCAATTAACTATTATTTTAGTAGGAAAGTCACTATCTCTATGAACCTTTGTGAACATTTGACATAAGGATCCTTGTATCCACAACCAATCTCAAATGTCCTATCTCAAAAGAGCAATCCCTATATAAGAGGTTTTTATGGTAGTAAAAACAATTCCAAAACGCTTATTTGGCATATCTGACTTTTTAATGGACATGTGGGGATAACGTGGAAAAGGGTACCATAGAGTATTTTTTCAATTGATTTGGGCAGCATACCCTGCAATTATGTTAGTAGGAGGGACACAACGGATGAACCAATATGTTAATAAGAGCCACTACTTATATGAACTTTTTCACTAGCATAGCGTAAAGATCATGGTTTTTTCACTAGCATAGCATAAAAGCATAAAGATCATGATATATTAGAAGAACAAATTTTTATCCTAACTTAAGATTGTATTGGTCGTTGTGTACATTTGTAAAGCATTCTGCACTTCCTTTGGCCTTAAAGAAAACTTGAGCAGAAAGTTTTTCCCATCTCGAAGATCAAATACATAGCAATATTTTTAAGTATTAGCCATTTGAAGGACCAACGAAAGAAAAAGTTATATTTTTAATCAATCTGCCAACTTACAATTTTGTGTTAAATGATTACCCAGCTTTTTGTTTCTCAATTGACATTCTGATTCTGAAGGGGAAAGAAGAGCTAAATGCCCCGGTAGCGCTAATTTTATGCACTAGTTGGAGCGGTTGGGTGTACCCAATTCTTGTTTAACTGGCAAATCAAAATCCTGCTGATGATTATCATGGGATTCGTACGAACTTTATCAGATCTCGCGATCACATCGCCTCTGGCGAGAAAACAAACACAAACGAGGCAATAAGTCGCAAAGCACGGAGACTAAATAGGAATGAAGACAGCTTATGCTGCTTCAAATCATGATCAATGTGCTTTAAATCCTACATCCATCTATGTTAGAACTAAATCCAGCTCGAACTTTACTAAATGACTTGCCCAGTGCACAATGAACAAGCCTTAATTCAGAACAACTGGGGGGATCGGTCCTAGGTTACATCTGAAGTTAAATTACCCCCCGACCTAAACTAGAAGAGGAATTAAACAGATCGAAGCCCTAAAGGGCTATTACTCATACCCTGCATTGGAGAGAATATAGCAAACAATAACAAAAAGTTTTAAAAAGGGGTGGAAAACCATGTTAAAGCCGGGAACTTCACCTACTCGGTCTCTTCAGCTTGAATACAGTGGGATGTTCCCTGGCGTATTAATACTGAAACTTGGAACGCTTCTCAATTTGGTCCGATTTTGCTCCAAATTGAGCCTTTCCGACCGAGAGTAAGGTTGAATTGACGAGCGAAAACCGCTGGATCGAATCAAATCAAAGCGACAAATGGGACCAAAATTTGGGAGGGTGGTTTGATGGTTATCCCCCGATCACCCGAGGTTACCACCCTTGATTTTTGCTTAAATTCAATGCGAACGTGGATCTGTGTATCGAGGACCGAGGCTCAAACCGCTATCCGACTTTGCTATTAAAAAATTTCACTCGAATATTGACGGAGTTGTACTTATACTATGTTTTTCGTTTCTTATATCTTTCCCTTTTCATTTTTTTACTGCGACGTCACCTTATGCAATGTCTTTTTGGTTTATTTGTATTTTTCCCTTTCATTTGTGACATCACCTTATGCAATGCCACAGCTTTTCTTTTTCTAATATAGCAAAATCTATTGTAACTTAGTTTACAATTTATACCGAGGATATTGATCATTGGTTGTTATCCGCAAATGCACACTAACTCATCACCCTTATCGAAGGAAAATTATACAATCTAAAATAACTCATTAATGGTCCATAAAATAACTCCTACCAAATGTCTCCACGACTTGGGTCATTACCCTATTTCTTTACATCTGAAGAAGACAAGCTCTTAGCCAATTAGAAGTAGTTTTATGTCTTACTCCAAGACCAAAAGGTGGTTTCAACCTAGATAGTATCTACGAGAAAGCTAGTATCGCTTGTGGTCATCATTGAGGCTACCTCCAGTGAGGTCATGTCCTTTCTAGCAGCATCTAGCTTTAGTCTCATACATGAGACCAGATACTACCCTCAGTTGCAGTTTAACCTCTTATGCGGGAAGGATACTTCATCTTTCCTTCTACAAGGCCCACTATTGTTGTGTGCAATGATGTATATCTACAAGCACAAACACAAATATTAGCATGTAACTAACATGACTTGACCCGAGTAAAAGTTATATTAACTACCACTTTCACCGAACACAAAAACTAGACTTAGCTAAAAATACATAAAATGATAGATCTACAAAGTATTGTTCCCTACTTCAGAATGCATCAAGGTAATTAGAAGTGCACTATTTTATAATTTTCTCAACAATTTATGCAAACTTATCTTTGCCATGTGTTACCCCCCAAGCCTAGGGGTAACTAAGGAGATTATGTTTTGAGGCCCGCAGGTAGCAGACATGGAGTGTCAAGAGCCTGATGCACAACATAGCCCGTAGAGCCCCTCTATTTCACCACAATTCATCATCGTCATCATTTCAGCAGAGCAACATCCACTACACCAGCTTGGCTCCCAGAGGACAACGAGTCTTGCTTCATGAGGTAACAAGTATGGTGCCATGGCAACTGTCACTTTAATATTTGAAGCATATGAACATGTTGCAAAGAATCCTTTCTTGGTTGTGGAATGCTTGCTTGGAAATTATACCTTTTGCCTAATTTCACCTTGGTGGTTGTCATTATGTCCTAGCAAGTTGGTCACCCTAGGGACAAGGGTTTCTACTGGGTAGTTCCTTGAAGGGTCATCATACCATTCCCGTCCATACTTACCACCTTCTGTGTTTCTTCCCCTTCGTTTCCTCATCTTTTAGGTTTCGGGGTCCATTGACCGAAATAGGGATTGTACCTCATTTCATGGGAAGAAGGGGTTAAAGGCCCAAAGGTGTTGTAGCTGGCAAAAGATAAAAGCCAATATTATCCTTCTAGATTCTCGCCCTCGGATTTTGGGAACAATAAACGTTTCTCCAAAAAATGAAGGACCTGCAAAAGAAGTCATGTTATTAATAAATGTCCCGCTTGTTGAGGAAATTCATTTTGCGGTGTCCTTTAATTTCCAGTGCATATGGCACTCAATGTGTTCTAACTTCGAGTGGCATTGCGGTGCTCTTTTTCTTTCCATTACACATAACACTCAATGTTTGAACTTAATAAAAAAACAAATAAACGGCTTGGAAAAAGTTGCATTGCAAATAAAGGGAACTCAAGGATGTAGCACACCCTCCACAAAGTCACCCATAAATGAGACGATATGAACCCTTGATATGTCAAGAACCCCATGCCCAAAAGTCTTCCCCCAATCCACCTCATACTCATTGCATGATCTAGATAGGGTCATCTTGGGAAACATTCCTTAACTTGGGGATTGGCTTACCCAATAAGGCACCATGACACCCCTCCCATACCTAAATTAGGAAAAACTTATAAGGTCTTTGAGCATTTGTTTAGTTTGAAAAGGGGGGTTTGATGCACATGTTTGGGTGGTTCTTGTATTGGATGTGGCTGACTTGGCATGATATTAGTGACTTGTGGACCCTTGGAGGGCGTACTTGTTGACTTTGTAGGACCTTGCCCACGGGATGGATGTTAGACCCCACGTCTAGGGCACTATTTGATGATGAGTATTTCACCTTGATGATGGAGGACGTTGCCTTTGGAGGCATCTTGGCATGGCTAGAGGATGAGACTCCACCCTTATCCACTTGAACGTTGGCCTTTGGAGGCCTAGACGTCACCCTCCAAGCCCATGACGTCACCTAGGGGCTAGGGTTTGATGGATTGCTTGATGGATTGATGGAGGAGACATGTAGCATAGACCCCGACACTTGAGAGAGGGACATATGGCCTTTGGAGGCCCAATGTTCCACCTTTTTAGCCTTGACGTCTCTCTCATGAGCCTAGTGTCACCCTACTAGGGCATGAAGTAACCCTCTTTAGGGTTTTATTTTATGTAAAAATTATTTTTGTAAATTGAAAGGAAAAATTGAAGGGGTCAACCCTCTTATATTTTAATGTTGATATTTGTAAGTGGACAAATAGGTCAAGGAGGTTCCATATAAGTAAACCTCCTTGACACTTCATTTTATTATCACATCCTCTCACCTTTGTGAGAGCACTAGGACTGAAATTTTTGCCTTATTCTTGGTTATCTCTCTCTTCTACAAATGTGTTATGCTTGGAGGACAAGTGTGGATCGTTCTTTGCTGATTTTTTTGGGATGGTATTGTTGCAATCAGGGTTTATTTTTATGGTATCTTGGTGAAGTAAATTTTCTGCAATTTTATGTCATGTTATAAATGTTTCATGGTAATTTTACTTGTTCATGCTTGAAACCTTGCTTGGTAAAGCCCTAAGAGAGGAGCATAAGTGCTTCCCCCTCTCATGAGGTTAATTTTGTCCAAAATTTGTGAAGAAATGCTAGCTAGGGTTAGACTCCTAAGGCCCTAAAGTGCTAGCGCTTTAGGATTTTGGCCCTAGACTCTTGATTGTGACCTAGTTGAAGTACTTAAGAAGGGAGAAAAGGTTGTTAGAGCCCAAAATTTCTTACACTCTAGCAATCCATCTCCTTAAGGCTTAAACCCTAAGGCCCTAATGTACTAGCACCTTAAAGTTTAAGTCCTACCTCTTGGTCTTTGCTAGTTTCATCTCCAAAGCTTATTGTATCGTCATTGTAAAGACTCCATAGCCCTCAAAGGCACTAATATCTAAGCTCTCTTATGGTCAAAGTGATCAACAAACTCTCTTTTTTCAAATCTCTCAAGCTTCCTACTAACTTTACTAACACTAACACTCACTAACTCTCTAGTAAACTTGTTGTTGTTGCAAAAGTTTGCTACAACCATATGAATACAATTAAATTTGTTGCGTACATTACTCTAATGGTGGTATAATATGCTCATAAATTGCTTGAAACAATTGGATATTAATCTATTGGACATGTGCTAAGTTTTCCTTGTCAATTGATGCATATTTGATATCTTTTTATTATTGTTGTTACAAAATTGTACTTGTTATTATAAATTGTTGTATTGCTGCAATTTTGTACCAGCTATAGCAAGTTATCATTGTCTAGTGTCTTATGAGGTTTTGATTGCATGTTTATACTTGGAAATCAATCATACATATGCTATAAGTGTTCTTGTTTCGAGCAGGTACTCAAACAACTCCATACTTCATCCATTTCACAAACCTAGATTGTTCATTAGGTGATCAAGAGAGGGGGCGGTAGGTTTGGCTAACAAACTTGCTATTTTGATCTGTTGAGGTCACTAGGAAAGCCTCCCTCGTGGTGGACCTCCTCCATCAGTAAAACAAGGGGATTTCTTACTAAGGTGACAGTGGTAGGATATCTTATAATTACACAAGATTTGGTGATCTTGTGTTGGGATTTGCACAACTACAAATCCCGTGATAACACCATGCATTTATGCATGTTTTACAATTTTGTTTATCCTCATAAGATTGGCCATTGGCTACTTTTTATCCTCTTCTTCAACTGGTTGGGGCTCTTCAATTTTTATTTCAAGATCATTCTTTCCAAGAATAGAAACTAGAAGATGACTATTGAAAAACCAGAAGATGTGCATTTTGACTTGGTGATCATCTATGGTGAAAGGAAGATGACTATTTACAAAATCTTGGCCTAATAACATATCACGACTAGTGTCATAACCATATAAATTTACCTTTGAGGACAACCCATTTATTAACACTCGAAAAACAAAATACGCAGGCAAGCCCCATCCATAGCAAGGGTCACCCAACCCCGCTTAGGTTTGAGGGGCCACCAACCAAATATTTCCCCCAACAAAATTCATAAAGAATCTAGAGCACAACCTTTTATGTACATGACTTGTCCATTTATTGCTCTGACTTTAACTTCTATGGGCTACCAAAAATATTCAGGTATAACTTTAGAATTAGCACAATATATCATGGATTATGTGTTTATCTGTGCATCTAAATAATATTGTCTATACCCTGTTACTTTAATCCCTATTGAGATGACAAGTCTATCTCTTATTCTATATAATGTAAGAAAACATTTACTAGAACCAATAGGGGAGGTATCTACTTGGTCATCTTTCTCATCTTCAAAAATTCAAGCTGAAGCTTCTTCTTCTTTTGTCGTGGTAGAAGTCACTATTTGATTCTTCCCTTCATCAAATGAGGCATCGAGCTCATCTTGAAGTTGTCGTCATTCTGCATTTTCTTCTACAAGTGCTTCAACAATTTGTCTTACAAGCATCTTTTTATTTTTTATTCTTTCAAGCAATTGGTCAACTCTTTTCTTTTTTAGTTTTTTCCTACAATCATGCAATTGGGTAGAGAGCTCTAGGATAAGTAGCTTTCTTGAAGATGTAGTTGGAGGACTAGTATATGCAAGATGGAGATTGTGTTGAGGAATTAAAGGAACATCAAGTGGAGCATAAGGGGATTCGACTAGAGAATCCACCACACTTGGCTACGAAGAGGTTGAGAGATGGTGGGAGAAAGTATCTATTTGGGATAAGAGATTATCCCAGAGGTGAAAATTCCATATAGGAACATGCAAAAGTTGTTGTTTGCAATGTTCAATAACAACAATGAGTTTAGTAGAAGTAGGATGATAAGAAAATGAAGTGAACCATTAGGTTCACTTCACGAAACCATTGATTAATACAACATAAATAAATCTCATATATCCATATTAAATAATATTTATTTATTATATGAATACTATTGAAAATATTGTTAAATGTTTAAATGATTACAATGGATGTGTATATAAATGCACGTAAGGGGTGATAATTCATGTCCTTTGGGAAAAGGTATGACTATCATTGATTACAATACAATAAATATAGAATATCGATCTATATGACTACGAGTGCAACATAAATGATTATACATCATTACACGATGGTAATATACTTTATGTACATTACAAGTCTTCCCCCCTTTAAAAATGTTTTGTCCTGAAAGGGTAGGTAGAAATACACTCCTTATGATACAATGATCCATATTCCTATAACTTTTACCTACTTGATAAGGTTGAAGACACGAGGCAATAAGAAAGTTCGAAGCTTTAAACAATATTGCAACATCGAGAAAGAATCACCATTCTAAGTGGATTCTTTCTTGAACTCTCTTATGATAAGATTCTAGATTCGATCTTCTTTGTTGTTGATTTTGAGTGGTATGGATCTTCGAATACTAATTGAAGTGAACCTAATGATAAGATTCTAGATTCGCTCTTCTTTGTTGTTGATTTTGAGTTGTATATATTTGCATATGCTTCGAAATGTAAGCACAACTTTGACTTTGGTTAAGTACCTTTGGATATGGGTACATTGATTCTAGCATGCTAAAATTTTTGTGATTTGAGTGTTGATATGGTAGCTTAATAAGTTGATCTTTCCTATGTTTTTTGTGATTTGCTTGAGTCAACAAGTTAATATCTAATATGTTCATATTCACTGGTGCATCAACAACTTCATCAATGATTGATGGAACATAAATCACCATTTAATTTGTATATGTTGACTTGTTATTGAATTATTTCTTGAACTCATTTTCCGAATGTTCTTTCACTAGTAAAGCTTCATCAATATTGACACTTTGATTGTTAGTTTCAATCAATTCCATTAAGGTCTCTTTGTTTGCAGTATTAACTTTTAAGAATTTTCTTGATTCGATTAGATCAATTAAGGTCTTTGTATCTGCAGTATCAACTACTAAAAACGTCCTTGATTTACTCCCATACATGGATGTCTCTTTGTCTACCTTCAAGATTGATGTATCCTTACATTTTAATTTTTTTGCTTTCCATAAGAAGGATTTGACTATGACCCTTCAAATGGTTAATCTCCTTGTTTATTTTTTTGTGACTAGCATAATTAGCTATTATTTGGGCATGTACCCGCATGACGTGGGGTCGTGTTATCTGACTACTACCACTATAACCTTCAGGCATGCCAACGTGGCCCCTCACGTGGCACACAAGGTTAGTCGAGGGTTTCGAACCAGTGACTTCACATAACAAATGCCTTAAAAGTACACTCTATCAACAACTGTTCTACACCGTGGGGATTTAATTTCCTTGTCTTTATCTGAAAACATTTTGTCAAATTTTCTCATGGCATCCTATTTCTCCTCAAATTCTCGATCATGCTAAATTGTGACATCTTGTTGAATCAATGCTTGATATTTTGCTTGTAAGTCACAATTCTTTTTCTCTAAAGCTCGTAATTGTTTTTTGAGATCTTTTATCTTGTTAATTTGTTCTTCTAAATCACATTGTATGATATGCACTTCATTTGTGAGATATTGGTTTTGTTCGCATCATTTATTTACTAGAGAATCTTATTATTTAATTTATGTAACTAGGCCTTCATTGTTCTCCTTTCGATTTTCCACTTCTTGTGTTAAGTAATTGACTTTATTAGCTAGAGATTGATTTTCTTCCCCTAAATTATTTATCTGAGAATCCAATTCTATCTCGTCATCTTTGTTTTTAGGTTCTAGATTCGTTGGTTTCTCCTCTTTAAACCTTTTGATTTGTTCAAGTAACCTCTGATTAAGGTTCCTTAGGTGGGAACTTTCTTCAACATTTTATGGTAATTTCTTTTCTAGATCATGATTTTCCTATTCTAATTGATGATTGCACTACTTTGTATCTTTTGACTTCTTGATTTATGCAAATAGTTTTTTACCATGATATTTTAGGTGGGAAATTTCCTCATCTTTTTCCAACAATTCATTGCCAAAAATATTCTCAAAATCTCTACATTTTTCTCATTGTTTAGCTAATTCATCCTCCAATTGCTTAATCTATGACTGCATTTGCGTGTCACTTTAATATTCTATTAAAGTAAAAGTGTTGTCACAATATGGGCATTCACCTCTTTGATTTTCAAAGGTCATCTTATATTTAATCTCCTTTGCACAATAGGGATATTTTGCCAAAAGGATAGAATTGTTTATGGACTTCATAGTTCATAGTTTTGTAGTCGATAATTAATTGGTATTCTAATGCAAAGGTCTTGCAAAAATGACGTGCTTCACTATCTTCCTTCACACTTTCACTTTCTTTCTCCAGTTAGACTTTTCACTTTTATCTTGATTAAAACTAAGGGATTGATTTTATACCTTCGAATATATGTTTAATAATAATATTTGACATTCTTAAGAATATATCTTAAGAACTTAAATACTTTCACCCTTTATTTGTTTTAACAAGAAATCTCTTATAAACTTTAATATTTCCACATTTTATATCCTTTTAATACTTATATTTTTTACTAATATTTTATTCGTTATTCATTTTTTATTTACAACTTTTCACTTTATTCAAGTTACTAATATTTTCACTTTTGTACTTTTACATGACTTTTTATAGACTTATCATAGTTTACATACTTGCATTAACCCAATGACTTCTCACAATGCCTAAAACTCGTCTTTTTTCTTAACAAGAACAATTATGTTTGTATTAGAAAATTGTTGCAATACACTGGTCAACATGAAAATACATTTAGAAATATTGTCCGACAAACATACTAAGATGTGTCTAGAATTTGAAACTTATAATCCATACTAACAAAACAGACCTTCAAAAATATTTATGTAAGCTATGACATGTATATATTCTAACAAACTTTCCTAATAACAAGCAAACTATAAAAACATTAAACCTTCTTGGATGAATCCATATTGATTGCCAATTTCTTGTCGATGCCCTTTATCAGTCATGGAATTGTGATCTGCATTCAACATTTCCACATCCTCTTGCTATTATTGGACTATCTCTTCTTCCTTAACCTTAGAAGACCCAATAGGTAGCCTAGCCATTGAGTGGGTTGTGGAGTTGATTCTTACCGTATCCTCGACCATTTGTTGAAGAGTTACACACTCAACATGCAACTCCTCGATTTGGCATTTCTAGACGTGCAAGGTTTCCATCATAGATGTAGCTTCGATGTCTCTTGTCTCTTCTCGAGTTTGCACTCTATTAGTTAATTTAGTTAATGAATTTATTGTGTTTATATTTCCAGTAAGACATGCCTCTCAACTTCTCAAAATTCTTTGTATTTCAGATGTTTCACATAAATGATATCTTCCAACATGCCCATGCTCCATCTTGATCTCCCACCATAACACTTGAGTGAGTCCTTTTTCACCCCTCACCACACTAAATCTAGCAATTTGACTTTCATTGTCTAGCATTCCAATAGGGATGGAGTTAAACGACTGAAAGCTTACCTCTATCATAGAATGATACCATCGGTGTTGAGAAGACATGGGTTCAACCCTGCAATCTTGAATTTCCCAGCCACGCGCGCAGATTGGAGAACCACAATTTCCACCAGAGAAAACTCGCATTCCAAAATTTTCGAGCCACCATGAAGTGCACCATAGATCAAATATTGATTCAGGTTCACTTGTTCCTCTCAAGGCAAGGATATATCCGCATAAATTCGACCAAATTCTTGAGTCAAGATCCCACAAGGGAAGTCCAAAGGGGTGAAGAACCAAAGTTGAACCCCAATTTGAACCTAAATGCAATAAAAATGAGAGCCACAACCCCACAATAAACCACAATTCTTCATGCTTTAGCAACATTATCACACCTACAAGGCAAATCATGATCCATAGTGGTTGAAGAAGTCAAATCCTCATAAATGTTTGCATGTGTGAGTGTTGAGCTTAAAAGCATTGCTACCCACAACCTTGGTGATAGTGTAAGGCCCATAGCGTAGTGGGAGGAGCTTCCGATGGGGCCCTGTAAGGCGCTCTTTCTGCAAATGTAACCAGACGTTGTCTCCCACCTGAAACTGGCGCGGTACCTTGTGTTGATCATGGCGTTGCTTGTACTTAGCATTGGCTTTCTGCAAAATCTCATGGACCTGTTGGCGGATGTGATGAATCTGCTCAATGAATCTGGTGGCTTTGTCGACCTCAGATTGAACATGGGAAGATTATGCCTGTGTGGTTTCAAGAGGTAGTGCAACATCAATGGGACCCAAGAGTTGGAATCCCAGCCCCACTTGAAATGCGCTATGGCCGGTGGAGCTATGGAGATCTCTGTTGTAGCTGTGTTGAACATAGGGAAGACTCTCATCCCATGTACGTGGATGCTTAGAGTTGCACATGCGCAGGATGTGCACAATCATCCGATTAACGACCTTTGTTTGGTCGTCGATTTGGGGGTGGAAAGCAGTGGATTTAGTGAGCTTGGTGTCCAACAGTGACCAGAGACTCGACCAAAATGTGTGGCGGAACTTGCTTTCCTGAGCAGAGATGATGGTCTGTGGTATCCCAAAATGGGCCCACACGTGTTCGAAGAAGAGCTTGACAGTATTTGTCATTGTGTTGTTCTTCTGGCATGCTGTGAGGATGGCCATCTTCGAAAACCGATCAACGACCACAAGTACACAATCGTTGCCTTGCTTGGTGTATGGAAGGCCAGACATGTAATCCATCGAGATGGATTCCCAAGGCCTCTCGGGAGTAGGAAGAGGGGTGTATAAGCCTTGCTTCTTGATGGTTGGCTTGGCAATGGCACATGAAGTGCAAGATCTGATATACTTGTTGACATCTTGTCAAAGTTTTGGCCAATGAAAATGTTTCTGTAGAACGACCACAGTTTTCTCCATGAAAAAATTTCGTGCCATCCGACTGTAGTGAGCCTCCCAAATCAGCTTTGCACGCTCGCTTACAGGAACACAAAGATGGCCCAAATGGCATAATAGTTCGTCCTGAATGTGAAAATCGGTGACATTCACATCTGTACCCAAGAGCTGATAGGAGGTGGCAAAGTCTGGATCTTGTTGATAAAGTTGGGACCACTCAGATGCCTCATGTCCACAAGAATGGAGCATGGGGGTGAGTGCAACCACAGGAGATTGACTGAGGCAATCAACGACATGATTTGTGCTTCATGTCTTATACTTGATGTTGAGATGGAACTGTTGTAGGTAGGTGAACCACTTCTGATGGCAGTCATTCTGCAACTTCCCCTGTGTTTGTATGAACTACAAAGGCTTGTGATCAGTGTGGATGATTGTCTCCTTTCCCAGAATGTAATGTTTCCATTGAAGACAGGATTGTACAATGGAATACATTTCCTTGTCATAGGTGGGGTATTTCCAGATAGTATCTAAGAGTGTCTCACTATGGTATGCCACCAGATGACCGTGTTGAGTGAGAACTACGCCTACAATGTAGTTGGATGCATCGGTCTCAATCTCGAACGGTTTGTTGAGGAAAAGATATGAAATGATCTTACTCAAGCATTTTCAGATTCTGCTTGGCTAAAGAAAAATAGACGGGAATATCATGTTAATGTTTAAGCCATTATTATAGTTCTTTGCATATTAGATAACAATAGCATAATACAATATCACTGAGAAATACACAATCACAAGAGACACAACATTTATCCTGGGAAACCCTCTAGGGGAAGAAAACCTAGCAAAAC
>JASDQU010320574.1:1773-12714 GCA_032191745.1 Picea mariana
ATATATATATATATAAAACATACAATTTGAAATTCATTATTTATAATAAGCCTTCACTTTTCATAATCTAATCCAAAACTTAGTTAGTTGTGCATTACAAGTTTACCATTCAAACACAAAGACTCATTGTTATGCAACTTTCTCTGATGTTATATGTTATCTACCCAATTAAGTACAATTGTTTATTTTAATATCAATCACGATAAATTTAACCAAGCTCGGTTGTAGATTACAAGTTAACAACCCAAAGATAGGAACTCGTTGCCATACAGTTTCCTCTTGTTTTATATATTATTTACAAATTATGTACGATGTGATTTTATGTGTACTTATTTTTGGAAACTTCTGTCTACATCTACGATCTCACTCAAAGTTTTTTTCCAAAAAAATTGTAAACTAACGAGTTTGTGTACAGTCATGTTATTTTATGTTAGATCGAAATTGTGTGTTATTTCTAATCTAAAAAATCTTTAACATTTTATTGAACTTTTAGTAATTATTTTATATCTTACTTAAGTAATAATGTTGTATGTGTTTCACTCAAAGTTTTTTTCCAAAAAAATTGTAAACGAAAGAGTTTGTTTACAGTCATGTTATTTTATGTTAGATCGAAATTGTGTGTTATTTCTAATCTAAAAAATCTTTAACATTTTACTGAACTTTTAGTAATTATTTTATATGTTACTTAAGTAATCATGTTGTATGTGTTTATTTTGTTATCAAATTTGTGAATTATGTTTGTAGTTGATAATAAAGATTTTTTTTTCATAAATCATAGACATGGATGTTTTGTAATTAAAAAACATTTCTTCTAATTTATAAATAAATATGATGATTTATTTTATTTTTATTTTATAATAATAATAAAATAAATAAAACCATTAATATATATATATATATATATATATATATATATATATTCATATTTATATATTTTATATACTAAAAAATTTTAAAAAATTGTTTCAAAATAATTTTTTAGAATATTTTTAATTATATTATTATGATGACGATGATGATTAACCTTCACTAAGACCGAATTGGTCTATTGGACCTTAAGAGGGTAAGGGATTACTTGTGATTCTTTAGAATTTTGTTTTTGTGCTTGAAAACCATTAAGAAAAGTTTTCCAAGATCACGATAAAGATTTCCAAGATCACCATAGTTTTGTTGAGTTAAGAGGTTAGGAAGGTTGGTAATGTAACACATATTTTGAAAATGAGATTTAATAAGGGTATAAGCTGGACATCTAAGAGAAAGTGTTTTTCATCTTCAACCTTCTTAGTGTCACAAAGTGTTGATGGACAAATTTGACATGCCGTCAACTGGAAGAATAGATCTAGTCCATGGTTGTCTAAATAACCCAAACTATTTGGTGTAACCTATTCTGACGAGTTTAATAAATCTATTAGAAAACTAAAGTCCTAAAAATAATAAAAGAAATGAAACTAACCTAAAATATATGATTCTAACAAATGATATATTACTGACTAATGTTTATTAAAAAGAAATGTGAATATAAACAATCTACATGTAGGTCACAAGGTTTGCATGAAATCTTAAGAAAATGATTGCTTGATCAAGTTTCTAAATCAAATATGAACAACACTTTTTTTTTGTTTTGTTTTTTAAAGATATTAAACAAATAGATACTAAATGAATACGATTGAAACAATGACACAAAAATAGTCAAAGCTAACTAATGTAATAATTGTTTCATTCATAAACAACTCTAAATAAAATAAAAGAATGCATCTACTAAACTCTAACTGATCAATCAACTGATTTTATCTTGTTGTATTGTATGAGCTCCTGCCTGTGTTGTTGTTAAGGGAAACCTATAATAGAACAATACTAAAATTTCTAGAATACATTCAAAGAAGTATTTGATATTGGAGTAAATTAATAACAACATAAAGACATTCCAGGGTTATGGCCTAGCCCCAAAACGGTGGAGGCATGGATGGATGATCGTTGGAAGCCGCTGATACAGGGAAACGTTTCTCTGCTCGTCGTAGGCAGGGGTTTTTTTGTCTTCATTTTCTCGAGCAAAGAGGACTGTGATCAAGTTTTCAGATCTGGACCCTATTTCATGGGGTCGAGAGGACTGTTCTTAGCGCCCTGGACTCTTGACTTCAATCCAAAATCCGAGATCACCGCAGCCCCTGTTTGGGTTAGGCTGCCTCATCTTCCCTTGCATCTCTGGGGGACAAGCTCTCTAGAGGACATTGGAAATAAGCTTGGGCGTTTCCTGGACAAGGCGGAGCCGAAAGGGGACCAGTTTACTTACGCTCGCATTTGTGTTGAGGTTAACCTCGAGAAAGGTCTTCCAGAAGCCATTAAGCTCTCCCTGGGGGAATGGTACCATATCCAAGAGCTGGACTACGAGCAGATTCCTTTTAAGTGCCTCCGGTGCCATGCTTACGGTCACTTCGCAAGAAGCTGCCCCAAAGCCTCTAAGGAGCCGGGACCAGTCAAAGAAGATGATTTTCAGCCCGTATCTAATCGGCGAAGGCATTCAAGGTGAAAGGATCCACTAGCCTAGGCCCCGAAAGAAACTCATTCAGCAGAGGCAACTCTAGAAAATAAAAACAGCTTTTATGTGCTGAAGGAAGATGAAGCCCTAGATCCAAAAGCAACAGTAGCCCAGGAAGATCCTCCGGTAGGCAAAAGCCTTCCGGAATCCACCCCCCCAAATTCAGGAGCAACGAGAGAAATTCGGGCTTCAGATCCGGAACCCTCTGCCCATGCAGGTCTGGTTGTTACAGTCCCCTCTAGCGGCTCTGGGGGAACTTCTAACCCTGAAGACAATTCAGTCCCGTCTCCACCCCTTACCCGAGGGCGAAAGACCAACAAAGTGTGCAGAGAAAAGGAGGCAGCCTCCAACATTTCTTTAGGTTCTCAGAAAAAGCTGGACCCCTACAGTAAGGGGAAAAGTTCAGCCCCCTAGGTATAATTCTTTGCTTCTGTCTTTTGCTATGCTCACAGTTTGTGAGAATTTACTCATGTATGCACTCTTTGTCATATTATCGAATTAGCTCAAGGAGCAGAGGGGATTGGTCTCCCATGACATTCATCAGAAGGTTGGCAGCACTGTTAGAGGTCACCAACCTTCTTCAGATTTGTAACTATCTAATTCTGGTTGGCCAGAAGGCCGCTTAATGCAACATAACCGTTTTTGTCAAAAAAAAAAACAACATAAAGACATTTAATTAAAAATCATGTGATCTTAGGATGATCAATATTTAAGAATGAGAGAAAACTCAGATTTGTATATTGATATTATCCAATATTTAACATTAAAGATAAATTCAAAAATAATCAAATGTTAGATCAATCACACATAAAAAAAAATGGAATAAGAAATTATGGAGAACATATAATATTTAGCAGTATGAAAACACCATATGATGACAAACTAAAGCTAAAATCAACCATAACAACATTCTCATAATACAACAATAATGAAAGAATGAAACAGAATAAGAATCACATGGGTCTAAAGCCAAAGATGAATTGTTTTCCCATAGTCTTTCTCAAAATCACATGCCCATACTGTAGTCCTGGAAGAACATTTGAGATAATAGATTCTGAAAGATTGAAAAAAATTAATATATAAATGATAGCAATAAACCATGTATTGATAAAAAAGACTCAAGCTATTTAAATCGATTATAATCAATTATTCAAAGAATATGAAGATATTATAATGAAAATAAACCATTTTAGTCATAGGACAAAAGCCATTAAACAACCTGGAATTCCATATTCTTCTTTAAAAATACTCGTCCATTCTCCCAAACATTCTAAACATCCGTTACTCCATTTGAAAAAAATAAAAGTTTACAAAATAAATAATATACAAAAGAGAAAGGATAAAAATTCCCCTCTCCAATTCTTGGATCCCCATGGCTCTGAACTTTCTCATATATTTATACAATGAATGAACAGTCTCGATGTCACTAATAATTTTCACCAACTGAAATTTGCCTCGTAAAGAGACACAAATATCTCTCAAATCGTACATTTTTTTGGGAAACTTGCCATGAGGAAGCTAAATGGGTCTATTTCGAATATGGGTTTTCAACCGTTTCTTCAAATTCCTCACTGTTTGGATGCAATCAGTCCTGGAAAATCGTCTGTCTAACGTTGACACCTTTCTAAATTTTATCTGTTGTTGCTCATAAAATTATTTGCAACAATCCAATATTATTTTTGGATCAATCATCTTGAACATATTTAGATAATAAAATCAAGCCATGATCGGATCTGTACCAAATAAATGTTAATAGAAACCTATGAAACAAAAAGAAACCTAAATTAATAACCAAAAAATTGTGAATAAAACATAATCTAGAACAATAAAATAAAAAATGAATTTAAACTAACTATAAGTTCTAAACAAACATTGTTTATAATTTCCTTTCAAATATGATCTTAAAATTATAGAAGCTTCAAGTTAATGGAGAAGACAAAAATATTAATTTTGTTTTTTTACAAAATTAAACAAATGATAGATAATTTTTATTATTATTATTATTATTTTTATTTTGAAATGAGATGCATAATGAAAAAATAATTTAATTAATTAATATCGTCAAATGATTTTATAAAAATGAGAAACCAACCAAGATATTATTTGATGAAGTATTCAACACATTATTCAAAATAGTCAAACTTGCTAATGAGCAAAAGAAAGAACACATAATCATAACTTAAATGAAAGTAAACAATTGATAAAAATTAACGTTTTTGTTTAAATTGAGATTTTTATGCTCATTTTTAAATTTTGACATATACTCTTGTAATGAATGTTGCATACTATAGTGAATGTCTTAAGTTTGTTTCAAAGCAAGCCAAGGTATGGAACTATTTGAAAATGTTGATTCTGTAGTTGATTGTAATTATCAAGATTCTAATGTGGGCCCTTTAAATTTTGTAAAAATTTAGGGGGATTTATTGGAGCCCAACAAATGGCGACTTACTGGCTGAAGCATTTATCTCTTATATGGTAAGATTTTATCTCAGGAAGAAAAGAATAAGACTTAAAAAATGATTTAAGCTCCCTGAAATAAATTCACTCTGAGAACATATAGTATTAGGATAAACTCAATGTTATAACCAAACAATAAAATTTTCTTTGCAGGGGATTATAACCTGAAATAATGTCTTAATCAAAGAGTCACGATGTTTATAAAATAACCTCAATACTGTTGACAGAGCCACTGCTGCCAGCAGGCATCCATAGCTTCGACAAGGATGTCATTGAACCCACTCAAGTACTTTAATCCCATCCAATAGTTGTCTATCCACATGACGTATACTTCCATAAAAGTTAACTTAAAAGCATATACCTGCTAGCTCTCAACCCGACATTGCTTTGCTACCAAAAGGCCTGTTCAGTACCCCGACGAAGTTGTCTTGGTATCATGTGTGCATTTACCCGCTGCCAACGAGCCTGTTCAGTACCCCGACGAGTTTACACACACTTCCTACACTTAAGTGCTTCCAACCCTCTTATGCCACTTTTAAATAATAATACAATTATATATTTCTTGATGACAAAGAGAGCGAGGTGATACTGGAGGTTAATTGCAGTACAAGTGAATAGTTTATCATGTTTATTTATTTGCTTTCAAAACTGTAATTTTTATCATGGTTTAGAGATTTTAGATTATCTTTAAAAAATCATCTAGAGAATGGGGAAGCACTTAAAAGTGATTCCTTAAGAATATGAACGGCGTAAAAAGTTTAAATATCATCGTAATTCTCAAAAATTTAAACCACATCTCTAGTGTAATACTCTGGCAGGGACAATTTGAGGACAAAATCAAAGTGACAATTGACTTAAAAATCAATTGTCTGAGCTATATCTTAATATCAGGACCTTTTTGAATTATTTCAAATTGCTTGAAAAACACAAGTCTTAAAATGAATACTTCCTTCAACAATTGCTCTTTGATCAGAAATATATTGATTCAAAAAGACAGATAAGAAGAAAACTCATTCAAAACAATCAAAGAAAACAAAAAACACACAACAAACCAAATCAAATTTTATTAATGGGGTTCAAAATCAGAAGTACACAAAATCAAAACAACAAAAGAAAAATTTCCAGGATACGATTTTGACCAAAGATAAACTTGAGCTTTTGGATTCACTAGCATCTCATTGTAAAATAAAGGAAGAACTAAATCATATAAAATATCATGTGCGAGCAAGTTCTTTTCTTAAGATAGTGATGCATGCTATGCTATTTTGACCAAGCACAATTATTAAAAATAAAATAGACTAAAATAAAATAGAAAAATCCTTATTAAGATGAGTGCATTCCTACTCATGGCACCTTGGTTCATGGTTGAATTATTCACTAATCTCTTTACTTTCCATTTAAAATTTTCATGATGATACTATGTTTTTGAAAAAAATTATTCAATGAAAAACAGAGACAAAAAGATTTAAAGTGGACTTCCCTGAAAACATTCATATTATGGTTCTCTTGGTGTACCCACTTGTGTTCATAACTTCATTATTACACAAAGAAATATTGAGAAATAAAACTAAAGGAAACCTACTCTAAATTACTAAATAGATCAAAGCGCTAAGTAAAATCGTATTTCCAATGCAGCCACAAGAGCATCTTCAATCCTGCAAGGCATAGAAAGTCAAAAATCAGAATAAAAGAATGTAGTATTTGCAGATACAAAAGAAATATGTCATGCTTACCTCCTATGTATTCTTTTAAAAACAAAACAAGCACAACCTTATCATTCTTTTAAAACTTCTTGATGTATGAATCCTCCAACCATTCTTTAATTTGGTCATGATATGGGTCATAATGGCATGGAAGAGTCTAAGTAAGTTTGGAAAACTTGTCAATATTATGGGGACCTGACATAACCATCAACCAAGGCTAAAGTGTCCCATCCTCCTGACAATTCTTCAACTGTTCATCAATTTCTTCACATGGAGGATCTAAAAAAATCATGTAATGCTTACTTCCTAGATATTTAGGTAGAAATAGAGAAAACAAAACTTTATCTTTATTATGAATATTTTTGAGATATGAATCTTCAAGCCATTCGAAGATCCTGTCATAAAAATTAGGATGCAAACCATGAATTTGATGAAATGGATATATCAATGGAGAACACATCATAAGAGGATTCATGACATCAATTAGATTATTGGTTTGAATGCTTCCTTTGATGATATTGATCATTTCAAAATGTGAAGCATAAACATTAAAATTTGAACTAATTAAAGAATGAATAGAATATTTGATTTGCATAAGAATAAGTGCATTGTCTTTTTCAACAATAAATCGTGTAAAATCATCTTGAAACATGTCATTTTTCCATGCAAGTGACGAAAGTGAAAGAGCATCAAATACAACTTCATAAATGTTATGTTCGGAATTAATTTCACCAAAATTTGACATATCGAAAAGATTTGATTGTAATGGAAAAGAGTAAGATACTATGGGTAAAGTATCAAGTCCACCAGAATCTAAGAAGAGACAGAGATATAAAGATTAAAAGGAATCATAAATGAGCACATGAAAATAATATATTGAGCTATGAGATTTAACAATGGTATTCTCAAGACATTCCTCTTTACTTTCCTTAAAACGTTCACTCTGTTTTGGTGATAAATTCTTTAACATAATATGATCATATAAATTTGTCTCCTGTATCAGAGATAATTTAAAACTTTCATGACAAACATCTGATCTTTCTTGTGGATAAGGTATGATTTGTAGATCAGGGTTTAAGGTTTCTTCTTCCCATTACAAATCTACATCTCTAATCAGTTTCATTGGAATGTTAGAATGCTTAAGATCGTTTTCGTCACCTAAGTGTTCTTCAATAACTGAATTTAATTATTGATTAGAGAAAGGGTTAGAAGAATATAGACATTCATCTTGACCCAACATCAAATCTTCTTCCACGATGTTTGAGGACCGAGTATACAATGATTCAGAGGAAAAACCAATTTGATTTTTAGTAAGAACATTTTCAATAGATTCTACCTCCCTTGCTTGTTCAAAATCTTCAGATGGATTCCTCTCATTCTGCAAACAAAATTCTTCTCGCAATTGGGTGATAATATTTGTAACCAATTCATCATTCACGATTGAATATGACTGGATGACAGGGATGTAAGCATCATAGAGGAGATTTAGTACAAATGACATGTCATCAAGATTAAATTTATAGAGAACGTGATGGATTATTGTCGAAAAGTCTTTTGGAGATGAATTTTCATTGATTAATAAAGTCTGAAATTCTTCACATAATTGATTGTAATCATATTTTTCAAAAGCATCTAAAAACTCATCTACAAACTGAAACCAATCAATAATGTGATATGCTAGAAAATATTCAAACCAATGCTTAATCCGACCCTTGAAAGTAAAAGAAAACAATCTGCATAAAACCTTTAAATCAAAAATATCATGCTTGATGCATTTACACCAAAACTTGTTAAGATGGTATTTTGCAGATACACCCCCCCCCCCACCATAAAAGGTGAGTTTGGACAAGAGAGATATTGTCTCGTTGGGAATATCAGGTAATGAGAAATGGAAAGCATGTTCCAACACAGTGATTTGGGGAGCTATGGGGAATTAAATACATTCAAAACAAAGGCTCCTACAAGGCCAACTTGTCAGTCTGGTTTGACTTCTAGTGCATTTCAAGATGACACATAAGAAAATTTTATAAATATGGAATTATGACAGAGTGAGGAGTAAAACATTTCATCATTAAATTTACCTCTGCCCTCCTTCTAGCACCATTTATTGATGGGCTTAAGTGACATGCTGTCAACTGAAAGAATAGATATGGTCCAGGGTTGTTTAAATAACCCAAGCCGTTTGGTGTAACCTATTCTGACGGGTTTAATAGCTCCGTTAGCCAACTACAGTCCTAAAAATAATAAAAGAAATGACACTAACCTAAAATATATGATTCTAACAAATGATATATTACTGACTAATGTTTATTAAAAATAAATGTGAATATAAGCAATCTATATGCAAGTTAAAAGGTTTGCATGAAATCTTGCGAAAATGATTGTTTGATAAAGTTTTTGAATCAAATATGAACAACACTTGTTTGTTTGTTTTTTTTTAAAGATATTAAACAAATAGATACTAAATGAATACGATTGAAACAGTGACACAAAAATAGTCAAAGCTAATTAATGTAATCATTGTTTCATTCATAAACAACTATAAATAAAAGAAAATAATGCATCTACTAAACTCTAACTGATCAATCAACTGATTTTCTCTTCCTGTGTTGTATGAAATCCTACTTGTACTGTTGTTAAGGGAAACCTATAATAGAAAAATACTAGCACTTCCATAATACATTCAAAGAAGTATTTGATATTGGAGTAAATTAATAACAATAGAAAGACATCTAATTAAAAATCATGTGATCTTAGGATGATCAATATTTAAGAATGAGAGAAAACTCATATCTGAATATTGATATTATCCAACATTTAACATTAAGGATAAATTCAAAAATAATCAAATGTTAGATCAATCACACATAAAAAATGGAATAAGAAATTATGGACAACATATAACATTTAACAGTATGAAAACACCATATGATGACAAGATAAAGCTAAAATCAAGCATAATAACATTCTCATAATACAATAGTAATGAAAGAATGAAATAGAATAAGCATCACACAGGTCGAAAGCCAAATATGAGTTGCTTTCCCATATTCTTTCTCAAAATCACATGCTCGTATTGTAGTCCTGGAAGAACTTTTGAGATAATAGATTCTTAAAGATTGAAAAAAATTAATATATAAATGATAGTAATTAACCATGTATTGATAAAAAAGACTCAAACTATTTAAATCAATGCATAATCAATTATTCAAAGAATATGAAGATATTATAATGAAAATAAAACCATTTTACTCACAGGACAAAAGAAATTAAGAAACCTTAAATTCCATATTCTTCTTTGAAAATACTCGTCCATTCTCCCAAAAATTCCAACCATCCGTTACTCCATTTGAAAAGAAGAAAAGTTTACAAAATAAATAATATAGAAAAGAGAAAGGATAAAAATCCTCCTCTCCAATTCTTGGATCCCCATGGCTTTGAACTTTCTCATATATTTATACAATGAATGAACAATCTTGGTGTCACTAATAATTTCTTCCACCTGAAATTTGTCTCATAAAAAGGCACAGATATCTTTCAAATTGTGCATTTTCTTGGGAAAATTGCTATGCAGAAGCTAAATGGGTCCATTTGGGAGATGTGTTTTCAACCTTTTTTCAAATTCCGCACGGTTTGGCTGCAATCAGTCCTGCAACATTGTCTATCTCATGTTGACGTCTTTCCAAATTTTATCTATTGTTTCTCATAAAATTATTTGCAGCAATCCAATATTATTTTTGGATCAATCATCTTGAACGTATTGAGATAATAAAATCAAGCCATGATCAGATCCATACAAAATAACTGATAATAGAAACCTCTGAAACAAAAAGAAACCTAAATTAATAACCTAAAAGTTGTGAATAAAACATAATCTAGAACAATAAAATCAAAAATGAATTTAAACTAACAATAAGTTCTAAACAAACATTGTTTATAATTTCTTTTGAAATATGATCTTAAAATTCTAGAAGCTTCAAGTTAATAGAGAAGAGAAAAATATTAATTTTGGTTTTTTACAAAATCAAACAAATGATAGATAATTCTTTTTATTTTTATTATTATTATTATTTTGAAATGGGATGAAAAATGAAAAAATAATTTAATTAATTAATATCACCAAATGATTTTATGAAAATGAGAAACCAAGCAAGATATTATTTGATGAAGTATTGAACACATTATTCAAAATAGTCAAACTTTCTAATGATCAAAAGAAAGAACACAATCAAAATTTAAACGAAA
>JASDQU010320580.1:0-13133 GCA_032191745.1 Picea mariana
ATGTAAACAAGCATCGTTCAACTTCTTGAGATCTACACAGATCCTGATATCGCCTGTTTTCTTGTCTTGCACCACCATAGGGCTAATCCACTCTGATTCTTCCATAGGTTCTATAATCCCTGCTTCCAACATTCTGTCAAGCTCAATCTTCACTTTCTCCTTATATTTAGGGTTCAATCTGTAAGGTCTCTGTTTGACTGGTCTAGCATCTGGTTTTAAAGGGATCCTCATCTCTCCCATAGGCCCTTTAATGCCCTTCATATCAGTGAACTTGGTTGGAAACAAGTCCTGATATTCATGCAACAACTAAGTAATCTTGTCAATGGTAGAAACATCCCAATAATCTCCGACATTGGCAAGCTTCAGTGTTTCCTCTGTTCCAATATTGACTTTCTTAATCTTGATCGACTGTTCAATAAATGGTAACTCAACTCCTGGACCTTGCACATCTCTCTGGCCTTCTGTTTCTGCGATGTTCACCTTCCTCGAATCATCGTCTTCATCGACATTGATGTTGTAACAGCCTCGCAATTTCTGGAGAGGCGCAGTCCATTCATCCTCTTCGTGTTCTAAGGGAAGGCTGGATACCTCCTCGAATACTTTCTGTCTCAAAATCTGTAATGCTTGATCTACTGAAGGAAATTGAATTTTAAATAGGAATGTAGTTATAAAATTCTGAGTCATACCTTTCCAATCTGTAGTGATGAGGTGCAGTTCTGCTTGAAGGTACCAGTTGATAGGTGTCGTGTCCAGCGTGTTAATGAATTTGTGCACCCATTGTTCTTGAGGAATGTTTCTCCAGGCTTCCTCACAGCTTTGCACATGGTCCTTTGGGCAACTTCGACCAGTGTAGTGAGCTTTGCAGCCTTCTACTTGTGCTGAGAATCGTGCTGTCATCAAAGTACGACATTGTACCCAATCTGTAATATTACTTTTGTGTGTCCACCACCATATTGCTGGTGTGGCTTTCAAGGCCTCATCCATTGCCAACAACCTTTGTTGTGTTGGTACACTTGCTTCAAAGTCTGATAGGAAGGATTCTAACGGATTCAGACCATCAAATGTGGGTAGGTTACTTACTGTTGTGCCGATCTAGCAAACTTCTCTGTTTAATCTAACACATCTCCTTATATATATTTCATACATCTGGTTCTGCCAATTCTCTAGTGCTTCTTCTGAGTTTGATGAGCATGCGCTATCACTTCGCCAACTTAGATTCCCATCAGTTGTAGGATTAATGTAATCCTTCTATCTGGTTGTTATCTTGTAGATGTTTTCTAGTGCATATGCATAGTCTTCTTCTCTGATGGGCTTTGTGTATCACTGACCTTCATCTGGATCTAAAGGTGCGATGACCCTAAGGCCATCTCCTTCAAAAGTCATACGTCTTTTCTTTAAGTCAACAACAATAGAGTTATTGAACGCCCAATCAATTCCTAACAGTGCAGGGTAAGGGAAACTATCATCAACTCTTTCAATTACCTCAAAATATGCAAATTTTCTTACTCCGTCAATGTCCACAGGGACATGCTCCAATCATCCAAATGGGCTGATAGCTTGTTGATTAGCCATCCTAAGCCTGATAGGGGAATATATCAACTTCGGTTTTCCCATCAGTGCCCAGGTTTTCTTCGTCATGACATTGACCTCCGACCCTAAGTCGAGGACCACATAGTCTACCTCGTATTCTCCTATTTGAGTGTTCAAATGTAATTCCTTATTTGTCCTTCTCTTCTTACCGATTTGGTGTACTGACCTATTTATTAAGGGATCTATCTTTCCTTGCTCATATTGTCTGATTAAATTTTGTAATTCTTATATAGTGCTTTCATCCTGAATCAACTTAATACAAGTATGTAAAAATTCCATGAGCTTTCTTACCTCTTTTCCTCCTCTTGGCGAAGCAGATTGATCAAATGTGTGAGGCATTCCATACTCTCTTACTTTTGGTCTTGTCTTTGATGAAGAACCTTGGTCTCCTCTAAATTCTTTTCTTGCTTCCTCAAATATTTGTCTTTATTTATTTGCATCAAAGGTATGGGTCTTCTTTGTATCTTTTTTGATTTCCGAATCTTCTGTAGTCTTCCCTTGGGTCAGTCTGTCTTCTTCTGTAACAACGCCTCCTCTGGTTATAACAACGATTCTAGGGTCTTCTCGGCGAGGTTCAACATAGATCAATTGCACTTGTGGGTTCTGCTGAGGTCCTCATCTTTCCTGAAGCTTAGCTAGCAGTATAGGACAATCTTCTATAACATGGTCAAACAAGCTCCAGTAGCTGCAAGTGGTACAAGGGTTCTGACAATCTCTTGCAAGGTGTCCTGGCTGTGCGCAGTTATAACAGATGATATGTCCTCGGCCTCGACTCATTCCTCCTCCTCGTCCTCTTCCTATGAATCCACTGCAAGGATTGAAGTTTCCTCTTCCTGGAGAGTTGTACTGCGTAGTGTTTCCTTCTTGCTGTACTTCACCTTGAATCTTATATATGTCTCTTGACCTTTCATGCATGAGATCATAAGCCCTACAATCCCTATCATCATGTCCTACGGAATTACAGAATGTACAGTACAAATTTGTAGGTCTCTGAACATACTTTTGCATATAATAGCACTCACCAGTACGATGTTTGTTCCTGCATACCTCGCACCAGAGTAAGATGACTTTCTTCAAGGGGCTCAGAGCTCTAGAAGCCAAATATTCATTGAATAAACGACACTGTTCCTTGTCATGACCTTCTGATATTCATCTGACACACCATATGTCTTCTCTTTTATCTTTTCGCTTGTCTTTCTTCATATCTTCGACCTGTAGAGACAAACTAGTTAGCTGACTCAGGATTTGACTCATCCCTGAACTGGATTCTCCCATAGGGGATGATTCTAGCTTCATGGCGATCTCCAATGCCTCAGCCTGCAAAGAAATCTTCTGTTGCATCAGGGTAACTTTGATGTGTGGTAGAAGGGCAATAATGAACCATTCCTTGTTCTGTTCATCTAGGATCTGAAAAGTCAATCGACCTGTCAAGGTTTTGAATCTTTGATTGAATTCCCACATAAGTTCAACCACCTTCTGCTTGATCTCTTTAAGCTCTGTGATACATTGGGATTCTGACTTAGGTTTCTTGAATTCTGCAATCAACGTGTTCTTGATCTGATTCAATTGCTTAGGTTGTGCACGTCCTTGGACAAGTTTCATGTACCTACTCAGTGCGCGATCTCTGAGAGTTGTACTGAACTGGGTTCTTTTGATAGCTTCATCTTTGACATTCTTAATGTTCCATACGACTTCACACAGAAACCAGTGCTGATCAAGATCTTTAGATCCATCTCCCCTAAAGATAGGGAGTCTCATCTCATCTTCCATAGATCTTCCTAGGGTTCCTGACTGAATGTGTGGTGGACTACTATTGACAGTTCTTTGGATGCTCTGGTGACTAGGATTACTCTGGTTTCTTAAGACCAAATCAACAGGAAGAATAACAATACTTACTTCGATGGTTTGCGTAGTTTCTGAGTTTTCAGGTTCTCCTCGACGAAGTTCTTCAGCTTGTGCTTCCTCTGTCCTAGCAGGTTCTGAATGTTCTTCGTCCGTCAGATCTGCTTCTTCTCCACTGTAGAAACCCTCCTCCTTGTAGTTATGCTTAAACAGGTTTGCAAGGTGGACCTCTCGGAACACTCTCCCACTGCACATATGTCCAGCTTCTGTGTCGCTATCGCTGTTTGAACTTTTGAACATTAGCCTTTCTTGATCCAACCAATCTATTGTATCTTTAAGATGTTCTTCTCATGCAATAACATCTTGATTCTCAGCTTCAGAAAATGCAAAAATTTCCCTTGAGGTCCCTTGAAAAACCATCTCTCGGCTTGGCTATATGTTTCTACTCTATCAATAACAAACTCTGTGATGTACCCTCCAATGGTAATATCAAACCAGTGATCTACTGCTCGTGATACAGTGTTATCAACTTTCTTGACCTTCTTGATCAACTCCGATGTCCAAAACACAGGAAGTCTAGATCGGATCTCAAACTGGGTATCTGCTAATCTAGCTAGCCACTCATATAGCTCCTAATGGATTCCTCCAAAGAAGATCTCGTGTATATTGGTAAAGATATATTTCTCCAACCAGTCCTCTGAAATAATATTAGGGTTCTTTTTCTGGGCTTCAACAAAGTCCTTCTCTTGATCTTCTATCCACTTTTGAATCTGTGTCTTCGATGGAAACCACCTTGACATTCCCTCAAGAAGATTCCTGTCCCGATAACGAAACCATTTGTTGCCACAGGGGCAGACCCAGGGTTTAGCTCCAAGAGTGCACCAACAAGCCCTAACTACTGGCCCTTTCGGTAGCACTTGCGAAGCAGATGCAGTCTCACCCGAAGCAGTTATGTGGGGGTTGCAGGACAGAGATGTCTATAACCAAAGGGAATATCAAGTGGATCTAACACAAGAACATCACAGAGTTAATATATCACTTATCAACTTAGATCTATTCTGCACATCTACTTATCAGATCTAAAGCAGTAATGCAATCACAGTATATCAATGACAAATACAAAATACCAAGAACACACAACACAAAATATACGTGGTTCACCCTCTCTCTAGGGCTACGTCCACAGAACTGTGCTATATTATATTAGGTTAAAGCATACAATTATTGTTTGCGCTCTTAGCTAGAAGATCTTCTCTCTTCTCCTCTCTTTCTCTCCTTTCCCTGCACACCTAGCTGCAGGGTTGATCTTCGCACCTAGCTGAAGATCTTACAACTCAGAAGGCTCTCATACTCAACACTTCCCTCTCACACAATACTCCTCTCTCGCCTAACTCAATACCAACAACCAAAAACAATATTATCGTACCAACCCAAAGTACCCACCCAACCTAGGCCCTTTAGACGTCTATTTATACATCACAATATTTCACCGACAACCTTAGGCCGAAACCTAGGTGTCTAAAACTCTAGATACCAAAACCCCAGGTGTCTAAAACCCTAGGTCAACTTGACCCATATTTTCAGGGCTTCGCCAGCCTGTCTTTCCTTCCTTCTCGCGCAGTGCTCCAAAGCATCCAACGATGGATATTTCTGCTTGCTGGCATGTTCACGATCCTTCTTCCTTGCTGACTTGTCATCCTTGATCTCCTCGTCCAACAACTTTCTTCCTTGGGCTTCGCTCTATATTTTCTGCTCTTTTGCTCACTTCGACCCAATAATTGTCACTGTGTCTTCCGCGCAGTTCACATTCTCCCTTTTCTTCCTTGATATTCACATACTTCCATAACCAAGGGCCAAAATCGACCTCAACTAATAGTTTGGTAATAATTTCCAGACTGCTGAGGTGACTCAAGATTTCGTCCAACATTTTTTTGTGTTCCTTGTTTTCCTCCTGTCTGGCTTCTTCCATTTCCAAACTCACTTTGCTGATCATCATCTTAGTTAGCCACACCATATCCACTGTTTTATGGTAGAGGGTTTCCCTAGGTTGCATGGCCCCCAGATCAGTTACCCAATTCGCTTCCTGTGCCAGTACCTCCCATGCTTTGCCTTTGCGTTTTTCTTTTATTTCCTTTTCCCACCAGGTAATGGTCGCTTTTCCTTTCGGCGCAACTAGAGTTTGGAAGGTGTCCTCTGCATCTTTTGTCGCCTGCTCCATTCTTAACACCCACCGTGGACTATTCAGAACTTCCTTTCCAAGAGAATTCCTCTTCCTGTGCGTTCGCTTTATGCACACCATCCCGCTTGGCCTGTCACAGCTCCTTTGCTGGATACTCAGCCTATACCTCAGTTCATAGGGATTCCTCCTTTCCCTACCCTTGTATCTTTGGTAGCCCCTGCAATTGCGCTCCTTCTATTTGCGGCTATTCCTGTTTTCTCTCCTCTTATTGATCATCCCCTACTGCGAGCTTGTCCTTCCAATCATGGTTTTCCCATAGTGGTGTGCACTCCCGTCCTTTTTCCCCGTTGCAGCTCGCATGATCATGATGACTCGACCTTTTACGCTGTGCGGGTCCCTGCACGTGCTAGCTTGAGATCTGAGTGTGCTGCTCTTCGTACCTGTGCTTTGACATGGTGGATTGATTTTGTACCCCGTCTCTCCCTCATGCCTTACGTCATTTGTTGCATGTGGTTTTCCATCTGTACTTTCCCATGTGCTTTCCCTGCAACTCTTACTATCGAAAGGGCCTTGCTGCCGTACCCCCGCTTGCTGTTTATGCTGATCCTGCATTGTAATTGGTGGTCGAGTGTTAGGCTGTCATATCCTGCCTGGGTCCTACGTGCCTACCACTAGCCCTCTCACTTCCCTCCTCGATGCGACCTTCCTTTCTTAAGTTGCCTTCACGGTGTTTTGTTGCTAGTTGGACGTAATCTGTTCTGACTTGTCCAATTGGGATGCTGATCCATGTAGTGTCTAGTTCCAGAGCTTCCTTGCCAACCCCATCGTTGGATAGCCTATTCGCCAGGCCATTCGCTGACTTGTGAGCCCAGTGCAACTCCACTGTATTTAGAGTTTTCAGATGCTCCTAGATTTTTTGTAGGGAATGTGCCAGGTGCTAGTGTCGCTGAACCTTGCTCACTCTGGTGCCATTTTTGAGTCTCTTTGTCGTGTTGATGACCAGAGTGGAGTTGCCTTCCACGATAGTGTTTGTCATCATTTCATGATGTAGGATTTCAAGGCCAAGCTCCAGGGCTTCAAATTTCGCTGCGTTGTTGGTTGAGTTTCCCATACTCCCAGCGTATAGCCAGATGATGTTAGCACCACTGTCTCTGATCACCCCTCCCGTCCTTGCCACTCCTGGGTTTCCTTTTTCCGCCCCATCAAAATTCAATTTGAGGAACCCTAATAGAGGGGGGGTCTAGTTGTGGTCATCTATTTGGAGTCATGGTTCCCACCCTACCGATGTGTTGTTGTGCCTGTCTTTTAGGTGAAAAAATCTAGGATGTGGGAGTCCTGGTCTATGAGTTGTGCTTTTTCCTTCTTGCAGTTGTGACTCTACATCGTTTCTCATATTTGTGAGATTATTGGATTCTTGATCTTTCCTTCCGGTAGGATTTCATTCCTGAAGACTCGCTGGTTCCTTTCTTTCCATATTGCCCAGATGATCATCCTCGACGTTAGATTCCAGTAGAGGTTCACCATTTCATTTTCGCTGTAACTCTCATTCAAATTGTTGATGGTTACACTAATGTTACCTCAGATCCTATTGGACTGGCAATAGATGCCTGCTTCCCAATCCCATATCTCTGCTGTGTAACTGCATTCATTGAGGAGGTGATTGGTTGATTCCTCCTTGGCTTGACAGAGGTGGAATTGAGATGGACCTATATAACCCCTTTTCCTGAGGTTTTCCCATGTTAGAATTCGGTTGTGAAGAACTAACCATTCGAACATTTTGATTTTTGGCCATTGGGGGCTACACCAAATCTTTCCCCACTGTTGTGCCAGTTCTTCTTGGTCCTAGTCTGCGATGTAATACCATGCTTCTTTTAAGTTGAATTCCCCCCAATTTTTCCTGCCCCACCTTAACTGGTCCTCTTCCTCTAAGACTGCAATTTTCCTTTTCCCCAATTCCTCCTCCACCTCTTTCGTTAGAGTTGCGATCCGATCTCTATTTTGTGGATTGAGTTTGTCCCAGATCCTCCATCTGTCGCTACCATTTCTTTGCTTCCAGTAGTGATGGATTTTTGTTTTGCCTTGCACTGTCATTTCCCGTTGGAGCTCTTCCCTTTTCGGATTTTGCATTCTGGGTTCCTGTTGCCACACATCCTCCTAGAATTTGACTGTTTTATCATTTCTGTCTTCCCAAAAGCTGTGTTTATGGATCCAATTCTTGTTGCACCATGCGAGATTCCAGATGGATGATCCCTCCCTTGTGCCCATGAATCGAATTCGATCTTGGTCGTTGATGGTCGGGGCATACTTGGCCTTCTAGAGGTTTGCCTATGATACTGATTTGTCCTTGACCCATCTCCACTAGAGTTTTTCCCTGTAGGCTTCATTGGTTACCTATGGGTCTTGTAAGCCCAGGCCTCCTTTTCCTTTCGGTCTACAAACCTTTTCCCAGGCCACCAAGGCCGTTGTATTTTTATTTTCAGCACCTCTCCATAGGAAATCTCTTTGAATGGCTCTTATATTTTGTAGTATTCCTTTGGGAGCATGAAACACTGACATCATATACTCCAGAATTGCTTGTAGAACTACTTTGGTAAGGATAAGCCTCCCAACTAGGTTGAGAGCTCTGTAAGTTCAATTTTTTACCCTCTCCTGCAGTTTGTTGATCAGTCCTTCCCACGTTGCTATTTTGCATGCTCTGTCCATCAGGGGGATTCCCAAATATTTCGTTGGGAGTGTTTTGTGTTCAAACCCCAGAATGTTGGCCATGTTTCTTTGAATTGCAGGATTAGTGTTGAAGAAATAGATCATGGATTTGGAGTGGTTGATCTCTGCCCCCCAAAGTCTTCTAAGATTCTTTTATAGGATTTTTCTTCCTTGACTGTGGGTGTGCCATGGAGTAGGGTGTCATCAACGAACTGTTGGTGTGTGGAGGTTGGACAATTTTCGAAAGGTTTGATGCCTTTTATTTCCCCTGCTGCAGTAGCGCTTTTTATGCTTCTGCTGAGCCCTTCCATCATCAGAATGAATAGGAAGGGGGATAACGGATATCCTTGTCTGATGCCTCTTGAAGGCCAGAAGGGTTTTGCTGGGGCTCCATTTATTAGAAGCGAGTAGCTTGTTGTTGAGAATAGATTGGCGATCCATTTGATCCAGTGATGTTCGAAGCCAAAGGCTTCCAACGTCTTGGTCATGTAGTGCCAGCTAATTTTATCATAAGCCTTCACTAGGTCAAGTTGGATTATCATCCCCCCTCTCCTTTGGCTTTTCAGCGTGCGTATAAGATCATGGGCATGGATGATGTTGTCCATTATTTGTCTTCCTTATACGAAACCCGCCTATTCCTGTGAAATCAGTGTGGGTAGGAGAGGTTTCAACCTATCGGCTATAACTTTGGAGATTATCTTGTAAACTACATTGCTTAAATCTATAGGCCTGTAGCAATTTGGGGTCTTTGCTTCATTTTATTTTGGGATTAGAGTGATCATTGTGGCATTTAACGCTTTCAAGATGGATGTCGAGCATATGGAGTCTTCCACCACCCCATAAACATTATCTTTAACCATTCCCAACAGGCTTTGAAGAATTCCACTATGAAGCCATTTGGACTTGGGGCCTTTCCATTGGGCATCTCTAGGACCACTTGGTCAATTTCCTTCTTTGCGATGGGTTTGCTTAGATTGATATTTTGTTCCTTGGTGACCAACCTGGGGATGTGCTGAGTTATCCTTTGTATGGCCTCTGTTCTGTCTTGGTTGGGTTCCTGGGCTATCCCCTGGAAGTGATTAACCAATGTGTCTTCAATTTCCTTGTGGGATTCTCTTTCGATCCCATCCCGATCCCTAATTTTCAGGATTTTGTTGTGGGTTCTTCTTGCAATGGTTATTCTATGAAAAAACTTGGTATTCCGCTCCCCTTACTTTAGCCACTTAATTCTGGACTTTAGGCGCCATAGAGTTTCTTCGTGCTGGCATCTTGCTTCCCATTCCTGGGTCATTTGGATCTCTTCTCTTTTCCAATCCTCTGTATATCCCTTGTCTATGCAGAGTTCTTAGAGTATCCTCATTCTATCCTCGATATTTTTTTTTTTTGGTTTATATTTCCAAAGATTTCCTTGTTCCACTCCTTGAGTTTATGTTTGATGTACTTGAGTTTCTTATAAAGTTTGAAAATCCTTGTCCCTTGATCCGGTAGTTCCTGTCATTACCATTGGTTGATGTTCTCCTTGAAGGTGGGATGTTTGATCCAAAATTTTTCAAATCTAAAAGGTCTGTTCTTTCGAGTGGTTTGGAAGTTTGATTCCAATTGAATTGGCCAATGGTCTGAACCCCCTCATGGAAGGATGTTGAAGTCTAAAGTTAGTCCTTGTAGGATGATGGATTCCGACACTAGGAATCGATCTATCCTTGTAGCTACTTGGTGGTGATTTACTTGTTTGTTGTTCCAAGTGAACTGGCCATTGTTGGTTCTGATGTCCACCATCTCCATTGTATCAATGAAAGCTAAGAATTCCTCTGCATCTCTATCCAGTCTCCTGGTGCCCCCTTTTTTCTCTGCAAGTGTCGTGATGATGTTGAATTCATCTTCCAAGATCCAGTGGAGGTTGCTGAAGTGGGCCTTTAGATTTTCTAGGTCTAGGAGAATTCTCCTTTTTTCCTCCAAATCTGGGGACCATACACATTAGTGCATATAATCACCTCCGTGTTACCTATAATTTTCATGTTAACTGAAAGTGTGTGTCTCGTGGCTTTGATTGCTAGTAGGTTCATCGATTGTGGGTTCCACATGGTGAGAGTACTGCCTGCCATCTGTTGGCCTTCGACAACCAACATCTTGTACTTACTCCATTGTTTTTTGCTGATTGTTTCCATTCTGTCTACAATTCATTTTGTCTCTTGGATGAAACAAAGGTCAGGTTGTTCCTTCCTCAGTCTATTTTTAAGGATTCTTTTCTTTCTTGGGCTATTTAGGCCTCTTATATTCCATGTTATAATCTTCATTTGAACATGTGGGGGGGAGTTGGGAAAGATCTTTTTGATCTTACCTGAGTTTATCAGCAGGGCTCCTAGTTCTTGTAGGGCTACGGTGTTTGATTTCCTGCCTTTCTTTCACCTCGTCTGCTTGGGTGAACGTTGTGGTTTTCCCTCACCTGCTTTGATTCCCAGGTGTCGTATCTCGCCATGCGTGCACTTGATCCCTCTAAATTTTGATTCCTCTCTTAGAAGGAATAGGTATTGGATGCGATCTAGTTGCTCTGCTGGCACATTGTCTACTCCCTGCCTTTTCCATTGCTCCAATATGTTTGGGAGATCTATTTCTTCCCTTTCCACAATGTCTTTGAGATCAGGATCTTCCATGCCTACCTCGCTTGGTGTCATCTCTGAGTCTCCATCTGCCTCCTGCATCGGGGTGTTGGCGTCTTCGTTTCCTCCTTCCACAGGACTTGCGCTACCTCCCTGTTCCCTCTTATTGCTTGGAATATCTGTGTTCTCATGAGTTTCTTGTTCCCTAACTTCTCTAGATTTTGTCTTTTCCTTTCCTCCTTCTTCCCCTTGGTTGACCCTATCCCGTCCTTCTGGTATAGTCCTGGCTTCCAGATTGCTTCCTATTGGGGCTTTTCCTTGCTTCTTGTTTGCTATGTTCTTGTGGTTTGGTTTTACAAACCCGTCCTCATCCTGCTGTGTTTTGGTGTTTTCCATTTCTTGTTTTTTATTGAGAGGACATTCTCTGATTAGGTGTCCATGTTCATGGCATATTATGTATTTAAACATGACCTGCTCATAGTCTATGCTCTACATCCATTCCTCATCCTTGAATTCTAGGCTTATGGCTTCCGGGAGTGCCCCCAAAACATCCATCTCTATGCAGATCCTTGCATACGATGTATACCTCCCTTTTAGTGTTGCTTCCGATGTCTTAACATATTTTCCAAGCTTGTTCTTGATTGCTTCGAAGGTGGATGGTAGCCAATATTCTAGCAGTAAGGAGTAAAGCCTCAGCCAGAATGGGATATTTTTAAAGGTTTCTTTCTCTGGGGAGAAGTTTTCCTTCCATGACCACATGTACAACCCCACTGAGGCGTGAAATTATGCCCCCCCCTCAAAGACTTTATCCCTATCCTCCAGGTTCATGAAGACTATTGTGAAGAATCCTTTTGAGCTCAAGTGGAGTTCCACTTCTCCACTTGACTTCCATTGATATTTTATCCAGTTGCACAACGTTCTTTTTGTGGGCCACAAACCCATGAACTTGAAGATTAGTGCATCCATCTTCATTTGGGCCTGATAGAGTTGTGTTTGTGGGTCTTCCAGTATAACCTTGGGTATCAGTGTTGTTTTAGGTTTACATGGGTTGCGCCCATTTTCCCCACTGGGGTTCGCTGGTTCCCGCGCATCCTTATGGGCTTCTCTGGCTTCTTCCCCCATCCGATCCCTTTTTTACTGGTTGTTCTCTTGATTCTTTTTTGATCTTGATCCCGAGGTTCTTGTTAGCGGTTCTTTGAAGCCAACGCCTCGTGGGCCTTTCCCCCTGTCCACCACTACCTGCTTGTATGAGGGGGTTCCACTCCCGCCCCCTTTGGTAACCATTCTGTTCGCTGTTGAGACCGCGACTGTCAAACCCTAGCTTGCGGTTTCTCCAGGTTTGTCTTCTTCCCTCCTATCATGCTTTTCACAAAAAATTTAAAAACTTACATATAGTTCAAACATATTAATTTTTTATATAATTTACAAAGAATTTGCCTTTTTAACATATTAATTTTGTATAGAATTTATAAAGAACTTGCCATTTTTTTTTCCTTTCTGGATGTGCTATCTTTGTATCCATTCGAATTTTTGTTACTTGAACTATTCTCATACATTTTTTTTTATCAATACACAATCTATACCATTCAATACATAAGATATTAAATATATTTTATAAATAAATCATATAATTTTCACCAAAAAAAGTATACCGATGTGCTATATTAATATTAAAGCACCGGTGTGTTACATGTTATCAAACACACCACTATAAAAAAGATTTAAAAGAGCAATAAATTAGAACAGTGCACAATATATAGTTAACAACACCAATGCGTTTGATGTTAAAAATGCACTGATAATTTTTTTTTAAACATTAAATTACAATGGTGCAATAAGTATCGTTAACAACACCACTCCAATTGAAAAACATGAAAAATAAAAAATACCATAAACAAATAAATTTACACATCCATGATTACGTTTTTTTAATTATTTGCGGCATAGTTGGTGTGTTTTTATCTGTAAGCGCTTTAGTGCGTTATATTACATAAGACACACCGATTTCCTGAAACTATTTTTTAAAAAACGTGAAAGGGTTGAGAGGGTTTGGATCCGATGAATCACATGTCAAACGCCTTTTATATGGAAACATAAACCCATTAAATCTAAAAACCTAAAATGAAAAAATATAATTATGAAGTGATATAGGGAGTAAAACCCTAAGTTGAAGTTTTGTAGTCACACAAATAAGAAGAATGAAGGGTTTAAGGTACATATGA
>JASDQU010320592.1:3038-13133 GCA_032191745.1 Picea mariana
TCATATCTTGGTATTTCTAAGCATGAGATTTTTGAAGTATTCCCATCAATTTCTTTTCAATTTTGAATGAAATTCTTTTTCTTGTGAAGATATGAATGCATCATCTACTTACATATGATTTAGAGGGTTGTATAAATGATGTTGAGTATACATTTATTCTAATATTGAAGACTTTATTCAATATTTTATTGGTAAGAGGTTACTTGTTGCACATAAAGAGCAGATTTGGTTATCAAGAACCATTCCATATAAAATTAAGAAATAACGACTTGGGGTTTGTTGTCTAGCCTTCTCCCATTTGGAAGTACAATCCAAGAGAATCAAGATATATATTTCAAAACATACATCAAAGTAACACCTATATAAAAATGAAGGGGGGTATTTATCCTCGTGAGGTTGTTGTTTGTATCTTGACCAATTTAAACATCAACGGTACCAAATAAATTCCCATTCAGGTCTTCAGAGTTTCTTTTGTATCTATTAGCTAAAACAAGGTCCTTTTATAGCCATAAAGGATTAAGGTTATAATCATTTATTAAAAGAATGGCTTGGTCAGTTGTAGTTGTAGCATTAAATTCTCCTAGAAGGAGGATATTAACTTCATTTCTTAGACTATAAATATCTTGTTCTAGGGTATTATAGGGACAAATTTTATCTAAAATGATTTTCTTATAAAAAGTAGAATTAATAGGTGCAAAATAACAAATTGATATACAAATATTCTCAACATTGATGTCTAGTATTTCTATGCAAAGACTGATTGAGAGGGTCTATATTATAAATCCAAATGTGAGGAGAAATGTTCTTTTTTATATAATAGTCTATGGCTCCAATCCCTCTGTGATAGGATTTCTTGTTCCAAGCTGACCACAAGACAAAACCTTCTATGTTAGGGACCTTAAACTCTTCATGCTCCTAAGTTTCAACATGAAAAATAATATTACTATCACTGAGGATCCAACTTAACATAGGAAATTTGCACCATGGAAATCCACAACGGTTCCAAAAAAGGATTTGGAATGTCCCAAATTCCTTTTTATTATTATCATTCTAGTCTCTATCCACAACAATAGATTTTTTATTTCTAATTATTGCCCATTTTCCTTCCTTCTTGGCTTCTTTTACCTTTTGAACTTCCTTCCTTAATTCAACTTGGTCTTTTGGAATGAGGTATTCATTTATAAATATTCCTAAACCTTTTAAGTTTGAATATTTTCTAAGTATGCCATATTTATAGTCATTAATATTCGGTTGTTATATTCTTTGGAGTGAAAGTCTAGTCGAGGTGGATTGACTAGGGGAATATGTTGACCAAGAAATTCAAATTCGAAGTGATAGGAAACAAGTCAAGAGGTCAACTGACAAGAGGTCAATAGGATGTCGTGTGGAAGCTAATTTAAGAATGAACGGAGGTTGACTTGTAGTCTATCGTTAATCCGTTTGGTAGTCAACTATAATAGAATCTCAAGATTTGTGGGATTTGTAGCCACTGAACTACATGGATCTATAATCATTTTGGGCACCTTTATTTAGGGTTTTTCCTACTATAAATCCTATAAATAAGGCATGTTGTAATTGTATTATGTTGATGTCGTGGTTGATCTTCATGCTTATTTCTAGTATAAATGTTTTGGTCATGTAGATGTAAGTTGAATTGGCTGCAGTGTTGTTCTTGTGGAAGTAAGAGGGTATTATGTTGATTGTGTCTTAGGAGTACACCAAGGTTAGTCATGTAACCCTTTATTATAAAATAAGAAGACAACAAGAGATCAATACGCTCAAGTAATGTCGGTTTTCTCATTTGGGTTTCCAGGGTAAAATCTATGTCTATAGTGTGATTGCTTTGTCATTTATTTATTTTCTTAAATCTGTCTTCCTCTCTTCTATTAGGTTTAACATGTAGGTATATATTTCCTAACATGTGGTATCAGATCTTGGTTTGACAATCTTGGATGTGAGATAAACCTTAGGTCTAGTAAGAGTCGTAAGTAAGATATTTGTAAAGTTGTTCATAAAATAATGGCAAGTAGCTCGATAATAGAGATTGAAAAAATCAATGGAAAAAATTTTGAGCTTTGGAGCCTTAAAATTGAATATCTCCTTGTAGATTGAAGACAATGGGAAGCAGTCTGTCCATGTACCATTCCAACAAGTATGTTTAGGTAAGAATGGGAGAAACTTGAAAGAAGGGAAAGGAGTACAATTCAACTTTTTCTTGCATATTTGATGTTGCTTCATGTCTTAGGTGAAGACTCGACCAAGAAACTATATGACAAGTTGGGGAGCTTGTACCAGTCGAAATCCATGGTAAATAAGTTATTCCTTAGAAATAAGTTGTATCTTCTGAGGATGAGTGATGGTAGTTCAGTAACTGAGCATTTGAATGCGTTCAATACTATAATAAGTCAGTTATTGTCTGTAGATATTAGAATCACTAAGTAGGAGAAATGTATTAGACTATTATGTTCTTTTCTAGAATCATGGGATAGCTTAGTCATGGCTATAGGGAGTAATTCAACCACATTAGCGCTAGAATACATGGTTGTATCTCTATTGTTAGGATAAATGAGAAGGAAGAACATGGAAGGATCGACCAAAGAGGCTTTAATGGTGAGGGGTTGATCGGTCAACAAAGATAAAGGACAATTATTTGGTAGGAATTCTAAGGCAAAGGGTAGATATAATCCATGGTTAAGTCAATAAGAAGATGTTGGAAATGTGGTAAAGTTTGGAATTATAAAATATATTACGATTCGAAGGAAATGTAAGTGAGTACAGGATCCGATTAGAAGCAATCGACTGAGAGAAATACTACTCTAGATAAAGAAGGCGATGTGTATCTGGCTCGACCAGTACACAATCAGATCAATATATTTGGTTGATTGACTTAAGAGAATCCTATCATATAACACCTCATAGAGAGTGGTTCTATGAATATGAGAGATATGAAGGAGGAGATGTGTTCTTGGAGGACAACTCAATAACCAAAATAATTGGACAAGGAAGAGTTTGAGTGATAATGCATGATGGGAGGCATAGAACCCTCCCAGGTGTGCTACATATCTTGAATTTGGAAAGAAACTTGATATAAGTTAGAAATATGAGTGATGAAAGAGTGCACATGACTCTATTTTAGAAGGATACATGCAAAAAGGTCAAGGGTGTGATGGTCTTAATGAAAGGAGTTCAGATTGGAACCCTATACAAGTTTTTAGGGAATGTCAAATCGATAGGATGGAACAAAATCATTATTCCCGAAGTCACCTTGACTTCGACTCGATTCATCTTGTGATGATTCAATTGAAACTAAGTTGACAAGTCTTCATCAAGTCAACATGACCATGTTATGGCATAAGAGGATGGGACACATTGGAGAAAAAGGACTTTGAGCTATGCATAACAAAGGTATGGTCGAAGGTTTCCTGAATGTAATTTGGAAGTTGATTTTTGTGAAAATTGTGTATATGGAAAAAAAAAATTAGGTAAGGTTCCTATTTGGAGCAACAAGGTCAAAGGGGATTCTAGAATTGGTTTATAGTGATGTGTTTGGGACTGTAACAGACACTTCACTTGGTGGATCCCTAAATTATGTCTCCTTCATAGATGATTTTTCTAGGAAGACATGGATATATTTCCTAAGGAAAAAATCATAGGTTTTTGATAAATTCAAAGAGTTTAAATCTCTTGTGTAAAACCAGACAGATAATAAGATCAAGGTGTTGAGAATTGACAATGGTGGTGAATTTTGTGGAAAGGATTTTGAGAAGTTTTGCAAGTAGTGTGTGATAGCACTCCAAAACACCACACCATATACCCCAAAGAAAAATGGAGTGGCTGAGAGAATGCATAGAACATTGATGGACAAGGAAAGGAGCATGCTTAGTGGTGTTGGGTTCACACAAGAATTCTAGAAAGAAGCAATCGACACTGGAAAATATTTGGTGAATATGTCTCATTCATCGTCACTAGTCAAATCGACTCCACATGAGGTATGGTTTTGTAATAATCCTTCACTTTCACATCTTAATGTATTTGGATGTGATGCATTTGTGCATGTTCCCAAGGAAAAGAGGAGCAAGATGGACAAGAAGGAAGTAATGTGTATTTTCATTGGATACAAAGAAGGGATGAAAGGATATAAGCTCTGTTATCATGCATCAAGGATAACACTGTACGATCGAGATGTGGTCTTCAAAGAAGTCATAGGTAATTTCAAGTCTGAAGTGCTTCAAACAAATAAAAATCCAGAGAAGGTGAGCTTTGAACTGAGGAATGAGGAAGATGATTAAGATGAGTCGACTGAATCAGATGAAGAGATGGAACAACCGACCCCAGTTGTAAGGAGGTATGAATGAGTAAGAAAACCATTCGAAAGGTATAGTCCACCTGACTTCCATTTCTCATTTTTGTTAACTACCACTGATGAGGAGCCCGGGTCAGTCAGGGAGGTAATCGACCTAGTAGAGGGTAGACTCTAGAAGGACGCCATGGTCAAAGAGATGGAATGCACAAGAATGAGACATGGGTTTTAGTTGAATTTCCTACTTGAATAAATCCCATCATGAGTAAGTGGGTGTTCAAGAAAAAGATGAATGCAGTAGGTCAAGTTGAAAAATTCAAATCTTGACTCGTAGCGAAAGGATATTCCCAAGTCGAAGGAGTCAACTTCGGTGAGATTTTTTCCCATGTTGAAAAATTAAATTCCATTAGAGTACTAATGACTCTAGTTGCAACATTTGATCTTGAAATAGAACAAAGGGATGCGAAGACTATGTTCCTACTTGGGGACCTGTACGAAGAAATCTACATGAAACAACCTAAAAGATTTGTAGTAAAGGGCAAGAAAGAGATAGTGTGAAAGTTGAAAATATCCATTTATGATATAAATTAATCACCAAGTATGTGGTATGAAAATTTTGATACATACATCCTTAGTTTGGGATTTGTGAGAAACAAAGTCGATCATTATTGTATATTCCAAGGAAGAAGGTGGGTGTTTCATATATGTAGCATTGTATTTCAATGACTTGTTGTTGATTGTAAAAAACATGGATGCGATAAAGGAGGTGAATAAGCAAGTATCCTCCAAGTTTGACATGAAGGATCTCGATGCAGAGAAATTAATTATGGGAATGGAGATCAAGAGAGATCAGGAAGTTAAAAATATTTGGTTGAATCAAAGGAAATATATTGAAACAATCTTGAATCATTTCAACATGCAGAATTTCAATCCTGTAAATGTGTCAATTCTTGTGGGAGCAAGGATAATTGTTGAACAATGTCCAAAGAAACATGAATAAATAGAGGATGTGGCACATGTTCCCTATGAAAGTGATGTTGGTATTCTAATATATGCAATGGTATGCACTCAACAAGACATTTCCCATGTAGTGAGAGTGTTGAGTAGATACATGTTGACACTTGGAAAAGAGCATTGGACAATTGTCAAGAGAATATTCAGGTATTTGTGTGGAATAAAATATTATGTTATATGCTACCAATGGAAACCTGGAGTTGACAGTAAAGTAGATGTACATGGCTTTTTCAAGGTTGATTAGGTTGGACATCTGGATCAACAAAGGTCGACCAACAGATATGTGTTCAAGATGTTCAGTGGAGAAATTAGCTAGATGAGTAAGCGAAGGTCAGTTGTATCCTTTTCAACAATAGAAGTTGAATACATGACAACCACTCATGGAAGCAAAGAAGTAGTATGGATGCAAAAGTTGTGCTTAGGGATTGGGTTTGAGTAGAAATCTATGAAGATTAATTGCGACATTCAAAGAAAAATATTTATGGAAAAGAACCCAACTTTTCATTCCAAGAATAAGCATATTGATGTACAATAACATTATGTAAGAGATGTGGTGGAAAGCAACAAGGTGTTGTTGGAGAAGTAAATACTTTAGGAAATATAGCAGACTCTTTGACTAAGTCTGTAAGTTTTGTGAATTTCTCTTGGTTTAGAGAGGCAATGGGAATTGCTGCCCTGGATTTGTGAACAAAATTTTAGGAAACTCTCAATTCAACAAAGAAAATAACAAGTGGGAGAATGATGGGTTGTTATATTATTTGTAGTGAAAATCTAGTCGAGGTGGATTGACTGGGGAATAAGCCGACCAAGAAATTCGAAATCGAAGTGATCAACAAAAATTTGAGAGGTCAGTCGACAAGAGGTTGATAGGAGGTCGTGTGGAAACTAACTGAAGACTGAATGGAGGTCGACTGGTAATCTGACCAATAGTAGACTATAACAAAATCCTGAAATTCTCAGGATTCATAGCCAATGATCTGCATGGATATAAAACCATTTTTGTGCACCTTTATTTAGGGTTTTTCCTACTATAAAGCCTATAAATAATGTATGTTGTAATTGCATTATGTTGATGTTGTAGTTGATCTTCATGCTTATTTCTAGCAGAAGGTTGTTGGTCATGTAGATGTAAGATGAAATGGATGTAGGGTTTTTCTTGTGCAAGAAAGAGGGTATGATGTTGCTTGTGTCTTAGGTGTAGAACAAGGTTAGTCATATAACCATTTATTTTGAAAGAATAAGACAACAAGAGAGAAAGATGCTCAAGGAATGTTGGTTTTCCCGTTTGGGTTTCCAGGGTAAAATCTCTATGTATTGTGTGATTACTCTGTCATTTATTTTATTGCTTAAATATTTCCTCCTATCTTCTATTAGGTTTAGTATGGAAGTATATATTTCCTAACAATTAGAACGTACTTTGACACATATCAACCTATCCTTATGTTCAATTATTTTTCCTAGTCTCTTTGCTTCTATGATATAAGTTGTATCAATTTGTGATTTATTTTTTAGTTCTTCTTTTACTATTTCTAGTGTGTCCTCATCTTGCTATTCTTTTATACTAAAAATTATGAGGTTCAAGGCTCTTTTGTTACTCTCATGATCCAATTGGATTAGCTTATTCATTTCCTCTTTGATGGGTTTGATATCCAATTTATTTTTTAGACTAATTAGGGCCAAATTGTGAGTCATTTTTTCTTCTAGCTCTTTAACCCTATCTCTTAGGTTGAGATTTTCTTTGACCTCTCCTTCTTGGGTTGATTGTTTTTGTTTTTCCATTTATAGTATTCTAGCCCCCATTTTCTACAACTGAGTCTTGAACCCTAATATTTTCTTCTCTATCTATGTCTGGATATTGTCTTCTAACAATATGAATTTGTTATCAAGCATCTAACTCTATTTGGAGTTTCACTTCTCTCTCTTCTCTCTTTTTTTCTAATAATTCTACATGTTCATAAAGACTCTATAGGCTGACTTGCTATGCCTACCCTTCGTAGGTTGAGATTTTGGAATATATGGTGAAGTGTTCATATTGAAAAGAAAAGAAAGTAAGTAATAGAAGGAGCTTATGCACCTTATTTACGAATTGTAGAAAACCATTGTTCAAATTGCAAACCTCCTCTTTATTCACAGAGTATAAACCCTTCATCGTTCCAATTCACTACACATATAAACCTTCATTCAAATTTACTGTGGAGTAAAAACCCTTCATCATTCAAATTCACGTTCAAATAAACCCTTCACATTAAGTATAGAGTATAAGTATTATTATTTTATTTAATTTGTGTTCAAATAAAACCTTCTTAGTCACCGAAGGTATAAAGTTGCCATTCAAATTCACCCCAAAGTACGCATCCAAGTAAAGTTAAAAAATTATTTAAAAATAATATTTTCATTTTTATTTAAAATGTAAAACATTATAAATATATAATTAAATATACATTAGAACTTTGAAAAAATAAATAATATATGAAATTAGAATTATTTTTATGTAACAAAGTTTAATTTTATTTTATTTTTAATAAACAATATATGAAATTATAATTATTTTTATGTAACAAAGTTTAATTTAATTTAATTTTTCTTAAAAAAAAATGAAAACTAAGAAGAAAAAAAATACTTCATAACTTAAAAAATTCATATTATTAAAAAATTATTTTAAGGAAAAAAAGTTTTACAAATAACACTACTTTCTAAAATAAAGGCAAAAACAACTAACTAAATACAATCTTTAACCAATAAAAACTCTATAAAATTATTTTCATCAAATGGGTAACTTTTTTTTTAATAACAATGTTAACTAAAATATTACCAAAAAATTTCATAAAATATTTAAAAAATAATTATAACTTAAATTTTTAATATTTTTCTAAAAAAAACTTTAATCGTTAATATCTAACGCATAAAATTAAGTCTCCTCTCATAACCACTAACACTTCCACTTCCACCAACTTCATTGGTCTTCCTCTCTATAAGGATCCATGCATCTTCTTCCAAAGTGAGATAAGAAAGTAAGTGGGATATAAAGGTAAGTAAAATTATATAATAAATGCTCATATTGAGATGGTAAATGGTCTCTAATCGACATGTTAAGAATCATTTTTACATATCAAACCTTAATGCATGAAGAGGTTTTTAATAAGATTAAATTACAATGTCAATAACAATTATGAAACTTGGAAGAGTATTGAAAGTATTGGAATCAAAGACCTTTCACTTGTTAAATGAGTTTTTTAATAATTTTTTTTTTAAATGGTAAGAAATCAATGATGATATATAGAAAGTTAGAGTTAATATTGATTTAGAATTTTGATCAATTTTTTAATAATTAAAATTGATTCAAAATTTGGAAAAACATAAAAGGCTATAAATGTAGCGTTGGCTAAAAAATAACATTCTCTATTAAGGGTTTTTAGAGCAAATCACACCCTCGTGGAGGTGACACGTGATCTACCTATCCTTGAATTATCAAGGGTTGTACAACACCTTTGGAAAAATTCAAGAGAATATGGGTAGATCATGTATCATAATGTCAGGCATATGAATATGAAAACACGAGATTACTAGAGGAGGTCTCAAAATATGAACTTCGGGAAGTTCTTCATAGTTTTAAAAAGGATAAGAGGCATGGACCTGATGGGAAACCTATTGAATTCTTCATATGATTTTATGAGATAATAGAGGAGGATGTGAAGAGAGTGATAGAGGAATTCGGATCATCAAGAAATGTGTTTGTTTCTTTTAATGTCACTTTTATTACCTTTACCTCAAAGTCAAATAATTCATATTGTTGTTATGTGATGGATCAAGAAGAGATACTCTAAATCTTAAGGAGATGTTAGACTTATATTGCACTAATATAGCTATGAAGATCAATATTGGTAAATCAATTGTTACCTATATGGATGTAGATGATGAGGATATAAGGTTTTTTTCTTATCAACATATTAAGTTGCAAAGTGGTTTGAAGTATCTAAGATTTTACATAAAACCTAATGAACTTGGGAAAAAAAGACTAGGATTAGTTAATTGCTAAAGTTGAAAAAAGTCTCTCAATTTATTAGTGAAGTCTATGTTACAAGCTATTCATGTTCATTGGATGTTCTTAGCTTTTATTCCTAAGGGCATCTTAGAAAATATAAGGAGAATTAATCATAACTTTTCATGGTTAGGGAAAATGGAAAAATAAATATATCCTTAGTCAAATGGTAGAGGGTTGTAGTTCCAAAACGAGGGTGGGGATTAAAAAATCATCCATCACTTTGCTAAAGAATTGGTAAAAAAAAGTGGCTAGATGGTAATATAAAGAAAAGGCTTGTGGTGTTAGTGGTTACTTGGAAGTATATTGAGAATGAATTAGTTGAGGATTGGATTAGAAGTCTCTCAAAGTCCTATCATAATGTCTCTATTATCTATAATGTTGTTGCATTAGGATTTTCACTAATTGGGAGGTGGCATGTATGGAAGGTGAGGAATGGACATAGAGTTAAACTTGGAGAATATGATGGGTTGGTTGTGGTGAGAGTTACAAGTTTCCTGGAATATTAATTTATATTCTTCATGAGAAGGGGTGTTATTTCCTATATCAAGTGATTTCCCTAAAATGTACCATTGTTTGGAAACAAGAATGGAAGTCGATAGAAATGATTAGTATCAAAGGTGAGGACATTGGTGTGGGAATATTTTTTAGCCAATTTAAGATAAAGTCATGTAAGACTTAAGGATGAAAATGATGGATTGATCTGGTCAAAGAATCCTACTAGAAGATTATATACTCCTGA
>JASDQU010320593.1:0-13133 GCA_032191745.1 Picea mariana
TGATTAATCCACGCGCTTCAGCATTCCTATTATCCCATTTGGCTTTCTTATCAACATCAGTGGGTGTTGTATCCTTTCCCAAGGTAATCTGGTACAAGTATTTGTTTCTTAATAAATACTCCATATGGGATTTCCATTGGAAGTAGTTGGTGCTAGTAAGTAAGAGATTACTTGTAGAATCCATATTAAATATGTAGATAATATGGATTTAAAATCTGAAACTGATGGTCCGAATGGAAATATCTCAAAAATTTGTGCGGTTTAAAAAAAATGACACTTAAAACAGAGTTCATATGTGAGAGTTATGCCCTTTTTAAAAAAGGCATAAACGGTAACCAAATGGCCACATGGTGGTGTAAGTTGCTTTATGAAGTGACCCACTTTTATAAAGAGAAGTGGGGATCACTTTTAGAATGAAGTTACTTCATGCAAAATAAATAACTCTAAAATAAAATATTAAAGCTACTTATAGTGATTCACTTTTATACTTGAAGTGAAATACACTTTGCAATTTTAGCATGAACTTTTTCAAAAAAAGTAGCAAAAGAGAGACTTGAACTCAAGACCTCTTACTTAATAAGGCAACGTTTAACCAAATGGTCTATAAAAATATATTGTAATGTTCAGAAGGAGGATTGGGGGAGTTGTTGTTGTTGGTGGTGGTGGTGAAGATGGCATTGGAGAGCGTGCTAGAAACAAATTCTTTTCACACAAGAGAAAATTTTCGCTCTGGATCTGACTGTAATGGCCATATCTTGGGCAAACAGAAACCTTTTCGAGTGAAACGAAAAGTGTTCATGAATGAAACGAGTGCTCCAGATGCAATGGAACAGTCCTCTGAGCACAGAAATGTACGAACATGACAGAAAATGGAGATGAGGCAACTCGGCTTCATGATCTCGATCTACAACAAGAGTGAATCTTCAAACAGGCTCTAATACCATGTTCAACAACACAGGTATTCCAACAGAGGATGAACACCTTCAGTAACCACTCACATAACCATATCAAAGATCAACACACCGATGTTTTCACATGGTAAAACCCCTACGGAGAAACATCCACGGCCCCAGCCAACGTGGCCACTTGGAGCAGTTTATTAATGCAAAANAGAGAGATTTTACAAGAGAGTTTCTCAAAATTGATCATCGGAAAATGACCCTCCATTCTCTTTAAGTAGATATAATGGACCAATTGGGTGTTAAGCCATGGATCAATGGTTGTTAAGATTGAGGAGAGTATGAACCGTCGGATCGCTCTATGTCGGGAACATATCGTGACCATCAGATTTCCTAACTACAAATGTATACTAATGCATACTAAAGAAACACACTTTTACGTAATGACACATTAGACCAAGTATATATTAACTAACTCCTAAGTGTCTAAATATCCTAACAATGAACACTACAAATGGTAAGTCATGATGTGTGTTGATGGGTCCTCTCACGGCTTCTCGTCAAACTTAGGAATGTATGATGGTATCTAGGATGGCATTGTCATCCATGATGTGTCATGGGCTATAGGTTCATTTGTTAACCATGACAAATTGGGAAAATCAAGCGTTGTGAGGAAAGGTAATGGTGTGAATGAAGACTAGGAGGGAGGAGAAGTCTTTGTTGTCCCAGATGGACCTTGTGGTCCTCCTTTATTGGTTTTTTTGGAGGGTTGGGGAGCTCCTAAAGAGTTAGTTCCCACTCAGTTGGTGGCACCTCCAAGAGCATGACTGCTCCCAAGACCAAAAATTCCCCTAGGGGGAAACATGGACACTCCAAGAAAGATGTTCCCAAAATTAGTCTTAGTGAAGAAACCTGTAGGACCGAATGTGTTGACAAAGGAAAAAACCCATTTTCCCCCAAGGGATGTGCCCCCAGGGAAATTTGTGCTAACCTATGGAAAGGAAATCCTTCAGAAGTACCACTGTTATTGGGTTGACTAGGAATATCCCCAAAACCATTAGGCATACTCCACCCAAAAGGTACACCCACAACTGATTATGTCGGGACGCTTGTTGGATTGGCGAAAGTGGAAGGAGCTCCACTTCTCATGTTGAAACCAAAGATTAGGCCCCCACTAGAAAATAATCTGGAAGTAGGCATTGAATGGATGGGTGTCGAGACGCTAGGGATACTAACGGGTGGAGTTGATGACACATATGAATTCCCTCAGATGGAGGAATAAAAAACAAAAGGTGTGGATGGAGTAGGTCCAATGGAGGTAAAGGGTGGCAATGTGGACATGACAGGGATGTCCCCGGAGGGGTTTCCCCCCATCCCACTTGATGATGGGCTTGTAGGCTCAGCTACACTAGATGAGACACTAGGTCCAAACATGGTAGAAGGATGACTAAACAAAGAGAAAGGCTCATTGGAAATTTCCCTTACTTGGACTAGTATAGGGGCATCAGGTTCAGTTAACGACAGATTGAAGTTGGGTGGAGGACGTTTGTCGAACACTTCTAACTCAACCAATTCGGCTTTATCAAACCAAAAAAAGACCCTTCAAATTCTTCGTCAGATATATCGTGCCACTTTAGAGGCGGTTTCACCTCCGTAATAGGCTCAATTCCTCGTAATCGACGAGACTGGAATGGTAATTCAGCCACGGTGAATAGCCTATGTTACCAACAAACACAAATCAACTTATGGCTGACCTAGACTCAGACTCAAAGAGCACACCCTTAAACAAATATAGGCAGAAAAAAAACAAACCNGGGGGGGGGGGGTGGTCAAGTCCCCCACAAGATTAGCTAGTGAAGGTGTGAGGAGAAGTTATGATGATCTACACGAAACAAGCCTAACTAGTGTACATACCCTTTATTAAGGCAGGCACCCTCCTGGGGAAATGATACCATGAACGAACGTTTGCCCCAAGTACCAGTCCCACCTGCAGTGATCTATGTAGCTCCCTAGGAAAAGTCACTAAGGCTACCACTTAACAATCAATGTTCAAGTGAACAATCATAAGTTTGACCACGCGTAAGGGCAAGGTAACTAAGATTGAAGCTTTGAAGGTGTTAACCAATAGAACCCTCGTATATGTAACAATCGAAGCGATATCACAAACACCAAAACAAGCATTGAGGGGTAATCTCCCTACTTGCCCTGATGCGACCTCATGCTTGACTCTTTTTTTAGAGGAGCTTCCCAACACACTGGTTGCAAGAATGGGTTTTCACACTCTTTAATGACTTCTAGGTTGATTTGTGTGGCCTTGGAGAGTTTACTCTCCAATCCTAATTCAAGTCCCTAAACCTATATAGTGTTGGTTTTCTATCAAAGAAAAACGTCTAATTAGTTTTATATTAAGTGCTTCTTTTTAGAGGTTGTTGCTTAGTTCCAAAGGCTATGGATAAAAAAATTAATGGTGTGAGGACTCTTGAACCAACCAAGCAATGCAAAGATGCAAATGAAAAAAATTTCAATTCAATGAAGACTAGTTATGGGAGGGATAGATATTTTCCTTTTCTTTTCCAATTTCAAAAATAGAACCCCAAACACACCAAGCAACCATCAAACAACATTGATATGAAACCAACTAATGCTAATGCACTAACACACTAATGCTTCAAGAGAAAACTAAGCATGAAATAAATATTTTTGGATTTTTAATGTTTTTCCAATTTGCAATGTAAACAATTCTTGATCTCAACAAGAAAGACAAATGCAAAAAGGAACCAAAAACAAACAACAAGCAAAGAGACTATAGGATATTAGGATTGAGGCTGGATCAGCCAATTCTAATGTCACTACAGGGATCACACCCAAAGACTTTCCTAGGAGAGTGGATCTAATGATTAACAAAGTTCATAGAAGGGTAAACACACAACCAATGACACAAACAACTAGATCTCTTCAGATCTGTTGGATTCTTATCCCATATTCACTGGAAATACCATAAATAAAAAACAATTCACACAAATGCTTTCAAGGGAAACTTGAAAAATGATCTATGTGATAGTCACACTCTAAAACAGAGGCAAAACCAGACACAAAACATATTGTTATAGAACCCCACACACTCAGAGGAGGTCATAATATGAAAAACCTGGGTTTTACACTGCAAATTTGCAGTTTCGACAGGGCCTCATGGGACACAGGCATGTCAACAAGCAAGGGTTCCTCACAACACACTTGCAGTGCAACAAGTGAGGCCTGCAAAAAAAATTATTTTTGAGGAAAAGTGGGTTTGTTCCAGATCTGGATTAGATCTCTCGGATCTACTAGGTCTGAGCTCTAAATCACTGAATAGGAGCCAATAAAATGAAAATCACAAAACAAAGGAAGAGGTATGTAAAGAGACTATATTAGATAAGTATTCTTCCCCAGTGGAGTTGCTAATTCGTTATGGTATTTTTTCTCACATGGATCTCACTAAGCAAATCAGTAATATCTCCCTAGGATTGGCTAGCAATCCTAGACAGGAATGGGATAGATATCCCATGGTTCTCCTAGAAACAAGTGATAATATCACACACAATGAATTGGGAGAATGTCTTACATTTTTCCTTAAGGTTGTCCTTAGCATATATTGGTTGCTGTGGTCTTGAATTTCCAAATTCACCTTCTACAGCTTGCTTCCTGCACCCCAAAGACAAAACAATACCATTCTACACTTCTTCCTAGTGTTAGAATCTTATATCTGGCTTGGATCTACCTTAATCTATAGTCTACAAGATCATATCGGAATATGCATATATCAAAGAAAAACATTCAAGGGGAAAATTGAATGGAACACAAGAACATTACATCGAGACATACCTCGAGTGATGATGTAAGCTCCTTTAGTCTCCTTGCTCCTTGCCTCTCCTAGAAGCTCCTTGGTCAGGCTAGGCTCACTAACTCTTCATTGTGTTGATGGAAACCTCTGTAGTTGAACAACATATCATTACCATTCCATTATTCTTCATCTTTCCCAAGGATTTCCTTTGTTATATAACTCTTCGAGGAGGTTGGGAAGAGGCTTCTAGATCTTCTAAAGGCCACTAGAGACTCGAATGATGTGAGATCCTAGGCCTTTTCCACAAAGATCCAACTCATCCCTTTCCTATCACCTCATAACTCCTCAACTCTAAAATTTGGACAGTGCCTCGCTTGATGAGCCACTAGTGTCCAGTGAGGGCCTCGCCTGTTTCCTACTAGGTGTCATGCGAGGGCCTTCGAATATGCTCTGAAAAGGGTCAAACCTCAGGAAAAATTTGTATTAGGGCCTCTATCCTCTGATGGATTCCTATCTAGTTTATTGGGTCGAGATTAAGGCTATAATAGTCGTTGATAAAGATGAAGAAATTTCTCGCTCAAAAAATCATAGTCAAAAACTACTTGCACAAATCAAGAACTCAAAGGATAAAACACCATGCAATCAAAATTTAGAATAGGATAATTAAGATCTCAAGAATAAATTACCAAAGAAGGACGAAGAAAATTCTTCCCTAAAGAAGCTTAATCAAAAATTGATTGAACAAATCTAAAGATTAAAGGATGAGAATTCGAAGAGTTAGAAACATAAAAATAAATTCAACAAGTCCGAAAATGATGAAGGCCTTTTCCACCTATGGAACCATAATCAATTTTTCTTGTGCAAATCAAGAAGTTGAATGATGAAAAGAAAACACAACTGAAGTTAGACCAATGTGTCAACAAAGAACCACTAGTCAACAAAGAAATAATGATAGATCCAGTTGAAGTAGGGATATCATTGAATGTTGAAGCACAAATGATGGAAAATCAAAATATATTTTCCAATAAACATTTAGTATTCAAAAAAGCAACACAAGTATGCAAGGAAGACATACTACCAAACATGAAACAAGAAGCTACTACAAATATGGTAAGAAAAGGCCATGTTACAAGGCCATCTTATCGCCATCCAAATCCAAATCACAATAGTAATTGTAACCAAAGACAAAATCAATATGAGAAGATAAGTGGATATCCTATTATATGGAAGACAAGTTCAAGTGAGGAATCTTACCATTTCTAGAATCACGAAAGTTGTCACCACACAGTTATGTGGAAGATCGGATTAGGGTGGTCAGACCCTTTCACAATTTGACAACTCTGCTCAACACTTAGAAGATCATATTGTATCATGTCCTCAACCATGACCAATTCGAGAATGAAGAATCATGAGAAGGCATTACAAACCAGAACAAAGACATGAATTTTTTATGCTTTGAGGATAAAGAATTTTAAAAGGGGTAGGTAATGTAATGAACAAAAATATACAAACATTAGTAAATAATAATAACATTAATAAATAATATATAATAATAATAAATGAAAGGGCACATCCTATCTAAAATACATGACCTAATGAAGGGACATGACCTATTAACAATTGTGACTAGTCGATGTTATAAGTGCACTATCACATGGCATTGTATCATCATCATCTCTCATACTTTATTCAATATAACATTTTAATATGTACGGATTGTTTTCTGTTATCCCATTTATTTTGGATATTTGGTTTATGAACCAAGTTGTTCATGTCATATTTAGGAATCATTTTAGACACCAATTTAAAATGGAAGCGAAGGCCCATACCAAACCCTATGAGGGTGAGGTAGATGCACTTAAGTTGAATCATTGGTTGCGACAATTAGAAGTCTATTTAAATTTTCATAATGTACAAGAGTAACAAAAAATATTGTTTTTGCTAGATTAAGGCCAAAATAACATGCAAATACTTGGTGGGAGAGTTGCATTTAGGCCCTTAGGCTAAGGGGGAGACCCACTAATAAGTAAGTGGGATTTATTTAAATACCTCCTCAAGTCCCAATTTTTTACTAACAAGTTTGAACAATACCAAAGTATTTAGTGGTACTATTACTAACATAGGCAAGGGAAAAGTGTGCAAGATTACACTACAAAATTTTGAAAGAAATCCATTCAGTTGGAAATAAATCCTTGAGACCCAATTGTGGTAATTATCGAGCCCCACATTTTTGAATTTTGAAGACATACACATTGCAGTAGTAGGAAGGGATAGAGTGGCACATATGTAGAAAATATAATATATGGGAGTCACTCCACATGGATATCAGATCGTTAGTAGTATTGAGGTTGGCCACTAAAGGGATATTAGAGCCATACCAACAAGGGGGATTCTAAGTGATCAAAGGATGGAGTGGAGAAAGGATTAGGACACCTGGATAGAGAGAAAGTAAATAATAGTGAGTTCACTAATCTTGGAATAGAATAAGACTAATGGTATTGTACATTTTGAATGTGCCTTCTCTCCCTTACGCACAACGCTATATAATATAAAGGTTTAGGCTTGAAGAAAGGTTGGTTATGTTTTATATGTCGGTGTAGTTATTGTTATTGTGTTATTGTTCATTGTTCATTGTTTTTGTCACCATGGAGTCACAACTATTCTAAGGGGTTTTGGGTAATGTTATTTATACACTCTATTAATACATTCTACATATTATATGGTTTCATTTATGACCTGCTCATAGACTATGTATTGGTTCATATTGAAGATTAATATAATTAGGGCCCCATTTAAAAAAATCATTGTCTTTCTTTAATATGGTGATGATGTATTATATCATTGTTCCTTGTGTATGTTGTTGAATGAACATAATATTCTTGATCTCTATTACATGCTTAAGAAAGATGGTGGTTCTAGCTATTTTGATCCTTTGATAAGTAAATGCATTGATATTGGTTACAGTCTAATCAACTAATTATTACCTAATAGTTAAAAGGGAAGTATGGGTAATGGGTTAGGTGTTTGTCATGATAGTCATATTATGCAATCCTTGTACAAAATTTAGTCTCGACACAACACTTTGGGTAAGACCTCCACCCTCATTGGGATTGAAAATTCCAGTTCTTACACTACAATGAAAACCCTTTGTTGGACACTGATTCATACCCTGGTCTAAAATCAATCCAACAAATTGTTCCATTGCTAGGAACATTTTGTAATGTGTATGGCAATATAACATTATGATTGACAAGTTGACCCATAGCTATGTAGAATATTGGTGGTTCGAGCATATTTGTCTCTTTAAGAAATAGTGCATTATGGTTGTCCATCCTATTGGATGCATGAAAACTAGGGAAAATTTTAGGGGCTAAATTTCGCCAATGGGCTAATTTTCCATGTTTTTTTCCAAAAACCAATTCACCAATTTCATTTTTTTTGTTTTAAACAATTCACCCAAATTATATTGGATAAAGTTATTTTTCTCTATGAATCACCAATTTTTTTCTAGAAACTATATACAATCCTTAGAAATTTCAATATTTTAATAAAAATATCGCCAAACATTTTATAGTTGGAATTTTAAGAATCGGTAATATTCACCAAGGTTTCTATACTTCAACATAAGTACGGATCCTTAAAATTTTCCCTGATGACAACCATGAAATATTTTGGGTAGAGTTCCCAATGGTACTATTTGGATGTTTGAATATATTAGGAGAGAACCTACAATCAACATGGGAGATGAGGAGATAGGTCTAGTGGAATGTCTAGAATTTGGTTATGCTACAAAGATTCGATCATGAGGTTGTGAGGGTTGTCAATTTGTAGGTTAAGGTTGCAATATAAGGCTACATTATTGAATTTGCAGCAGAGATGAACCATTCTTTCTCAAGACAAAAAGAATAGTTTAAGAAGGGAGCTCACAAAATGTTGGTGAAGGAGGTTTTGACTTGGGTGAAGATATTCTTAGTGGAGGAGGATTATATTCCCTTTAACCCACTAGCCATGGTAATGTAAACCCTTGCACATGGGGGTGACCTGGGATGGAGTTGGTGAAAGTAAGTAATAGAAGGGGGATAGCACCATGGAGGAAGTATAGGTTACATAGAGAGAAAAATGAGCATTAAATAGGGATATAATAGCTAAGAAGTGGTGGTTGAACAAGATGTGGGAGGTTCACAAAAGAGACCACGTAGTGAAGAGAAGGAAGTATTGAAGCACATCCTTAAGGAGTTGGAAGGGTTGTAGAAACAAGGAGAAAATGCCAATTGGTGGTTGAAAGAGTGGGGATTGGTAGTAGAAGAGAATATAGAGAGAAAACTGTATGGATGAGTGGTGTCTAGAGAATTGGAAGAGCTTATGGATGGAGTGAAGCAAGAAAGTGAACATGTTTAGTTAGATGGATTAGGGACAATACAAAAAAAATTGCATGTGAGGGAAATGAAGATCATATCACAAAGAAGAGCACCATCATTGAGATACAAGACGGAGAGGTTCTCAATGATATGTTTTTATTGTTTGAACTAGAAGAAAGACAAGCACCAGACATGGTATGACCTAAGGATGGTGGAGCCAACCCAAAACAGTCACCATCCCTATGCATATTGAAAAAACTGAGATAATCATTAATGTCTTTTCTAGTTCTGGTTTAAAATCACCTTTTAATAATGGAGTGAAGAATAGCAATGGAAAACAACCAAGTGTAAGTGGAAATATTGGTAGTAGTGGGATTACAATAGTAAGTTTTAATTCTATTTTTGGAGAAGGGATTGGTCTAGTTATAAAATCTAGGACCAAGGGTTTTATTTTAGTGAGAAATCTAATTTCAAATATGGTTGAAGCAGTCGACAATACAAAAATGCACCTTCTTATGTTTTTAGGAAAAGGCGATAGTGATGCAAAGAAACATTGGTTCCTCTACGCATCAATCTGGAAGGTAAAAAGGGTCATGACCCTAAACACCAAACTGGTAGAGTTCCAAACCACTTTTTTGTGCATGGATCTATAGTGGTATATGAAGTTTTTCTAGACTAACCCCCAAGGTACATCTAAGACTATGGATGAAGTGAAAGCAAAATTTGTGGCTAAAATTTAGAGGCCAAACTCGGAGCAACAAATTTATGTCTATCTAAAGGAGATCAAATGGATGATTAACAAGAGTTCCTATGAGTATGATTATTTCTTTTTTGACATGATTAGAAAAACATTACCCAATCCATGAGATGCAACATAAGGAATAGTTAATTTAGGGACTATTTCCCCTTACCAAAATACCATTGATGCAATAGCAGTGGACCACTCAACAATATGCATTAGCACAGGATATGAATATTGAATCATTGAATGAGTATTCATGTGAAACAATAGTATTCATTGTGGTTATTCCCTCAACAATCACAATGCTTGAGCTTGCCCAATTCTAGTCCCAATTGTTGACCTTGGCAGGAAATTAGTTGTCTGAAGATAGGAAAGGAGAAAATGACTATTGATCAAGAAGTTGATTTATAAGAAGGGTTATGGAGTTAATCCATTGAGGGCAGTTCTTCTCAAAATGGTTGGCTTGATGATAGGTACAAAAATTTTCCATCCCCACCTCCTCCATATTTAGATTCATATTTGAAGGTTCAAGGGGCTTCAATGGGGTGTTGACTCTTCTATAGAAAGGTCTTAATGTTCTCTGGTTATATGTTCCCTCCCCAAAATTATTTTTCTGGTCAACTACCTCATTAGACAACTTTTAAAACAATTTAAGAACACCTTCGACCAGGTTAGTGGTTTCTCTATCTGCATGCTTGGTTAATAACAAAGGTTTCTTTCCTACAACCAAGGTTTTGTTGTCTTCTCTTCTTGGATTTCCACCAAGGTGAGCATTTCCTTCTCCATATTTTTAGCTTCCTCAAAATATTCTACCAAATTTGTTTTACCAATTCCCTTAATGAACATGGAAAGAGATGCATGTAAGGAAGATGTGTAGTATTCTATCACTACCCCTTTGACTGGTTGGGAATTGTTAGGGAATTTATTAATAACCATGGTGAAGCATTAGTTGAAATATTTAATCCTTTCTTTTTTCTCCATCTTAATGGTTGTTAGTTATTTTAAAAGAGTAGTTGGAGATTTTTATTCATCAAATTTATTGATAAATTCCCTCTCAAAATCATCCCAACCCATAATGGATCCTTCTAGCAAGCTACAATACTAGGTGGATGCCTTGTTTTTGAAAGTGTGTGGAAATAACCTACAAACCATACCCTTGTGTTCCACATTCATTAACCTTACAACTAGGTATAAGTTTTTTATGTGATCTTTGAGAACACATCATTTGTTTAGGTCAAACTTTAGAAAGATTCTTTGGAGGTGTTTAGGAAAACCATGTAATTCCCCTCTAAAGTTGGGGGAACCTTGGGACACCTAAGTAAGTATGTGAGTTTGGTTACCAACCATTTGGTAAGTTATTAGTTGGTTTAAGATATTTTGAGATTTATGATTTAGCTCAGGCTCGAGGGGTGAAGAATGTGGAGAACGAAGTGAAGATGGGGGTTTATAGTGGGATTTGGTCCAAGGGTTCAGGGAATTTGTAACACCCCAGGTTTTGAACCCCCATTCTTAAATAATGTATTGTTACAATGCTGAGAGTCCAGAGTGCCCAAACAATTATTAAAAGGCCAATGTGCCCAAGAAATGTAATGTTTTGATCATTATTAATAATAATGACATCGATGGCTACTAGACAGGTAAGGACTAGAGTTATAGGGGGCTCTAATTCCACAAGAGAGGGGGCTTGAGAGGCTAAATGTTTATTCCTATTATAATTACCCTTTTGTCTAAGGGAGGGGATCGGTTACGAGAGTTTCTTGGGGAAGGCCCGGAGGTTCTTGATTTCCCCCACAAAGTTACTTAAACCTGCCTCTGGTCTAATGGGGGGGTTTGACTGATAACTTGTCTGTTGATTTCATGTAACTTCACTCATTTTTTTCCCTCACGCACTCCCATGCACACCCTGACTCCTCCATTGATCTATCCTCATCCGCATCTTGGCTCGGGAAGGGAAACCGAGCTGCTGAAGAATTAGCCATGGGATAGTTGGTTGTCGTGGTCACAGGTGTGATCCAACCGTGACCTGGGGCTTGCATGTCTGAAATGCATGGAGTTGTACCCTTTTTTTCTCACAACTGTGAGTCCTGAGAGTTCCAACATTGAGATTATGGACCAGCTGTGTTGGAGGCCTTGGCAGGAAGGAGAAGGACTGCCTGAGGGACTGCGTGGCAGAGAAGGGTGGAAGTCCACTCTCTCAGGTGGCACAGGCTGGGTAGAAGAGAGCTAGGTACTTGGATTGTTGTGGGTGTTGGGAAACCTAAAAGAGCTTGAGAGCTAACTGGTTTGGGAACCCAAGTACACTCTAGAATCGTCCTTGTGGATTCATAGCCCTGGCTCGGGGGTGACACTGCTGTTGAGACTTGGAGCAGTGGTGTCTATGGTTGGGTGGAACGTCCCTTGTCTGCATCCATTTGGTGTCACCTTTTTATAAAGATAAGTGCTCTCTGTTGTGATATTATTATCTGTGTATGAATGTATTCCACTGCGTATTTAATTATCGTTTAATTGAATCTTATATTATTCATGTTTGCTGCATATTGTTGTGCATGTTGTTAATTCTCTTATTTTATGCATCCTTAAATACAAAAGAAGGTATAGACAAGAGAAAGAATTCCAAGGTCAGGCTTGATGGTAGCTTGCCCGTCCTGTGGATGGTTGGGTATGTTACAAATTGTTATCAGAGATTCAGGTTGAAACATCAGGTCGGTATGGGTCGGGTATGTTAGTCAAAGTCTCGTGGTCAAGATCGAACTATGACTGTGAAATTGAAAATCTCAGGAGGAATGGCGTGGCAGAAGCTACACAGGAGACAGAACGTCATAGATCCTCTGTAAGGGTTTGAAGGATCGTGACCATTCCTTTTGAATTTGGGAGTGATCGCCACTACAGGATCCGGGGAGATCTAGGATCGTTGGATCGGACGACAGGTGAACAAGGGTCATCCGATGAAAAGGAAGCAAGGTTAAGGTCGTGACCATCGGATCCCATTTGAGAGAGATATCAATGGCCAATAGGCATTGCAAGGAACTGAGTTGCATGGGAGTTAATTTCCCAAGGCGGTCCCACAATCCAAACCACGGTTTCCCTGAGGGGTTATGTGTCAGCGTCAAGAGAATTGTAGGTTGAAAAGTTGGTTACCCCAAACCATCGATGCGTGCCCCCGCAATTTGAAAGGCATTCAGTGATGTGACATGATGGTACTCAAGCGACGAACCTTTGAAGATCCAAAGTAGCATGGGAACCGTTGATCTGTGGGAGGAAATGTGTCCATTGATCGCATGCTCTGGAGAAAACGCTCCAGGAAAAAGTGAGCC
>JASDQU010320603.1:0-13132 GCA_032191745.1 Picea mariana
TTTGTGAGTTATGTAGAAGGTATTCAAGAGGGAACTTCAAGATTGGTAAGAATTCTAGTGAGCCTTCTTCTCAATATTTTAAATCTGCTGCAAAAACAAGAGTTATAGGAGTTGAAATCATTAATTCAATTGAAAATTTTAAAGTTGATATCATTAGCTCATTAAATTCACAATTGAATATTTTGAAGGATAAGAAGAAATGGGAGGAACCTGAAGAAACAATTTGTCCTCGGTGCCAGAAGAAACATCTTGCAATGGATTGTCCTTTGGATAGTCTCATAATTTGTGGCATATGGCATATGTGACTTGAGTCATTCAATGGATCGTTGCCCCTCGTTACCCAAGATAAAACAATATATCAAAGAGATCGAGGAGTTGTAGCAATTTCACCACCACAACCATGGCCTACATGTATGATTCAAAACTCTATCCCTCCATTTCCTTACTCTCACAAGCAATCATTGAATACTCATACACCATGGCAACTGTGGCAACCCCAATCTCATTCCTACCTACCTTGTCCACAAGGTTGGCATGACCCATCTTATGATCCCATGACTACTTTCTCTCATGTTGTGGCAAACAACAATCCTCCATACTTTCCACAAGCTCTTCAACAACATCCCATTTTCCCATTAAGGTCATCCACACAAACCAATCAATTATACTTTCCATACTTAACTTTTCATCAAGCTCCCCCATGCCCTACACAACTTTCTGTTCAACCCACCTCACACCCTAACCATAATAAAGTAGTGCAGTATACTTACAGTGCTAACCTGCACAACTTTCCTACATTTACCACTTATCCTGCCTCACCTACACCATTGCAACAAATACATATGAGGTGTGGGAAGGTTGTAAGTCCAAGAATTGAAAATAAAGTTTCTTATCATCATCAGCAAACCGACAAGATCAACAAATCTGATGAAAAATAGACATTGGAACCAAAAAGTGAAGCATCTTCTACATCATGGTCACTGGATATGAATCTCTTCTGCATTCAGGAAGATCATTTTTCTAAAGAGATTTATGGTGTAACATCTATAGGAAATCAAGGGAACAAGGACTATATTGAATCTTGGTTTCAATCTGTCACCAATCCACAGCTTCATGTTATACTTCAGCAATTCTTGGCACTATCATTTCAAGGGAAGTTGGTCTTTCATATCTTGGTATTCATAAAGTTATATTTTTCAATTGTGGGTATGAGCATATTTGAGGCTTTGTTATGTAAGTGGCTTCATTGGAAGTATTCTTATACTTGAGTTAATTCATTTTTTAAGTAAAGTAGGGTAGGGTAATGAATGAATTTTCAATAAATGCTTAATGGAATTGATTAGTTTAGTTCTAAGAATTAGTATCCTAGTTTAGAAATAAAAATGAGACACCTTCAAGAGTTCATCATTCGATCACTTGTAGCCTTGATCTCATGGACTTTCTTTCAAAAATCATCATTTTTTTTAAGTTTTACCATTTGCTGCAACACGCTGTGTAAGTCAATCTAGGTACTCAGTGCTTGAAATTTTTGGTATGGGCATGTATTCTATTGAAATTTATATCATTAAACACATTCATAGCTATTCCAGTCACTATTTGGGGAGCCATATTTCATTTATTGGATTTTTGTGGCATTTTGGCTTGAAATTTTTACTAAAACACATTTGAGACAGTTCGTTTTAGGGAGACCAAATGGATTTATTATCAAAACCTGGTTACATCCCAAGTATCCCTTTGAATCTAGTTTCCAAACCAATTTGAATTTTTGATATTGGGCATCAAATTAAAAAGGTATGGTCAAAATACCAATGGGATGTCAAGTAGGCAACTTAGGAACAGAGCTGGGACAGTCACTTTTTTGATGTCTTATTAGATAGATCTTTAAAAATTGTTTCAGTGGTATATTCCCCTATGAATCTAGTTTACAACGCAATTTGAATTTAGTCATTATCTTTGGCCTATACTACCCTCAAAGGAACAACAGTGGCGCAAAAGGAACGATAGTTGTTCCTTTCAAATGAACAACTACACTCAAAAGAACTACAATCGCGCGAAAGGAACGACAGTTGTTCCTTTCAAATGAACAACAACTACACTCAAAGGAATAGCAGTTGCTACATTGGGCTCAACTAATGTTGAATTAATTGCATCGTAGTATTTTTCCAACTATTCAATTGTCAATCCGAGGAAGTCTTTTATTTCAAGGTTACCGTGCACAATATATGCAAGCAGCAAATTCCAACTAACACTGTTATCTATTTAATAAAATAAAACATATAACTTAAAATCAATCAAATCTGCTCTTGCTTGAAAATACACTCAGCGGAAATAAAACCACTACCACACTCTTACATAAATTAAAGGATTATTAACAAAATGAAGTAACAACAACATGAATTGAATCTTACTGTAAGAGCAATCTAATAAACAACACACCACTGTAAGCAGTGATCAACTAATCATAAACCAAGATAAATTAAGACAATGAAAAGAAAAATACAAGTAAATGAATAAGACCAACACATACTATATTGAGGGGGGCCTGCCTCACCTAGCATGCGTGGCCAAAAAGACTTACAAGATTAAGAAAAAGTTGCACATAATTGCAGATCCATCAACTCCTTTATATTATTGAAGAAACTCATAAATTACATAAGTTCAGCTCTTTCTTACAAATAAATTCTATATAGTTTCATGACCGACTCTCTCCTGATTGAAGAGGTCTTATTTATACAAATCAAATACCCAAATCCCTAGGTTGCTCAAACAAATTGCTAAGTTTAGAGAACCGTCTGCAACTATAAATCTGGAAAATACCCTTTTAAAGAACCAACAATTTCTCTCAAAATGTAGCTCCAATTGAAAAACGATGCCCCATGGACTCAATTGGGCCCATTATGAACAAAACCCATGTCTTGGATTTTCAAGATTCATCCTCATCTGCTCACAATATTCTACACAAATTTGTCTCTCCTTATCTGCCACATTTTTCATTGAAAATGGTTAACCACAAGCTGGAACTCACATGTGTCATTTGGAGGTTGGAACCTTGACTACTACAACTATTGATACATAAAATCACTCGTCAAACCATCATCAGAAAAATCATACACAATAGTCTTTAATTCATTAAAAATGAAGGAAGAATAATCATTATTAACCACTAAAGCATAAAAGGAATTATATGTCATTTTATGAGCAGTTGTAGCACATGTATGGCAAATGGAATGATAAATGAACAATAATAGGACAGAGAAAGGATGGAATGGATGTCTATAGATGATGAAAATATGGACAAATATGTGACCCAACAGGCTGTAGCATGTAATTCGTGTACTCTCCTGTTGAGTGTAACAACCACTTTATTATCCTTTCCTTTGATATGCTTGATATCAAAATCGTACTCACAGAGAAAATCCAACCACCTACTCTGTCTAGCATTCAAGGTTGGCTGATCAAACAAGTACTTCATATTGTTATGTTCTATCCTCAATTTGAACCTCCTTCCTATAAGGTAATGTCTCCATTCCCTCAGAGCATGAACAATGACCGCCAACTCCAAATCATGTGTTTTGTAGTTCTTTTCGTGCTCTTTCAACTTTCTGGATTCATAATAGATTACGAATCCATTCTAATTGAGGACTCCTCCCAGTACTTCTTTGGATGCATCTGTGAAAACCATGAAATCCTCATTCGGATCTGCAATCCTTAGGATTGGAGCACTGGTTAACAATTGCTTCAATCATTGGAAGCTTCTCTCACATTCTTTTGTCCACTGAAACTTCTTCTCCTTCCTTTGCAAGGAAGTGATAGGGTGAGATATCCTTGAGAAAAATGCAATGAACCTTCTCTAATAACCAACTAGACCCATAAAGGATCTGATTTCTGTCATGTTCCTTGGCACTGATCATTATCTGATGGCCTCAATCTTCTCAGGATCTACAACTATTCCCACCTTCGAAATAATATGCCCCAAGTAATGGATCTTCTCTTGATAAAACGAGCATTTTCTCAACTTGGCATACAGCTGGTGCTCTCTTAGCACCTGCATCACCATCCTCAAATGTTGTTCATGCTCTTCCTATGACTTGGAATACACTAGAATGTCATCCATGAAGACTATGAAAAACTTGTCTAGATAGTCCATGAATACACCATTCATCAGGCACATAAAAACAATGGGTGCATTCCACAACCCAAACAACACCACTGCGAACTCATAATGACCATACATTTTTCTAAAGAAGGTCTTGCTGATGTATTGATTCTATATCCTTACTTGGTGATATCCTGACTTGAGGTCTATCTTCGAAAATATCTTTGCATCCTTCAACTGATCGAAGAGGTCATCAATCCTCAGCATAGGATACTTGTTCTTAATCATTACCTTGTTCAATTGCCTGAAATCAATGTAAAGTCTCAATGTGCCATCCTTATTTTTCACGAACATGACTGGGCACCCCAAGGTGACACGCTTGGGTGTATATACCCCTTCTTCAGTAGCTCTTCAAGTTGTAACTACAGTTCTTTCATCTCTGGCGTACTCATCCTGTAAGGAGCTTTTGATATGGGAGTTGCTCCAGGCATCAAGTTTACAGAGAATTCAATATCTCTTTTTGGAGGTAGCCCAGGTACCTCCTAGAATACATCTTAAAAATCTTTTAGTACCGCATGATATTTAATACTTGACACCTTCTCCTTAGGTCTTTCCTCCACATGGGTTGCAAATAATGGACAACCTTTCCTTAAGCACTTCTTCAGCTGCATTGCCGAGATTTCTTTGACAGAAACAACTCTAGGAATTTCCTGGACTGTTTTCTGATTTCCCTCTTCATCCAGGCAAGTGAATGCCTTATTACGATAGTCCAATATGGAATGGTGATGGTCCAACCAATCCATCCCAATTAAACATTCATAAGAACCTAAATATAGAATGTTTAATTCAGTCTTTATTCTGTCATAGTATATTTTAGTCAAATATTTCTTCTAGAAGTATTTCTTGAATTCTTTCCAAGTGATATCCTTCTCTCTAATGTGTTGCACCTGCACAAGATGATCCCACCACATGGATGCTTTTCCTTTCAGTTGATACATCACAATTCTTCCTTCTGCATGAGAGGAATAATTCTGCAATTGGAAGTATTTCCTCATGCCAAGCAACCATGTATCAACATATTCCTCCTTCTGGTTCTCTCCATCAAACATGGGAGGCTTAATCTTGTTCATTTCTCCCTTTGGTTCATCCACTCTAGACCTCCTATGTTTTCTGGTAGGAGATTGGATTGAACTACTGTGTGCTTTCTTATTGGAATATTTCAGGGAGTGATGAAAATGCCTACTAACACTTCTTGATCTTATTTTCCTCTCAGGGGTTCTGTGACTCCATGTTTTTCTTGAATCACTCTCCTTATCCAATTTCCTTTCGATTATTTCCAGGCTCTTCATCAACTTCAAGTTGAATTCTCCCTGTTGATCTCTAGCTTTCATGAGATTTCTTCTCTCTGCTCGACGATTTTGGGATTCTTTCTGCAATCACTCAATTATTTTCATCATACGCCCATCCTTATCTATCTCTTCTCTGTGTTTGTTGGAGTTAAATACCTCAACTCCCAAGTGGACATCCATTCCTTTGGGTGGGAAAAGGCGCGGATAATTATTGTTTGGTTCTTACTACCGCCATGAATTTTTGTCTTTACAGCGCCTTAGTATCAATTCATTCTGACTGTGCTATTACTTAGTTAGTCGGGAGGTGGGTGTTTCTCACAATGGGATTTGGATCTATAAAAGGATCTGGCTCTAGTGCTAGGACTTAAACTGATGCTCAATGGAGATTTTATCGAAACCAACTATCAAAAGAATGCATCGTGTAATAAGATTCCATTCGTACCCTTTATAGATTTGCTTCACTCTCGAATCTGGAAGCAGTTCGTTCCTCTTCCATTTGTTTTCACTCAGTGGTGACTCTATTCAGTTCTGGCACTCTTTAATCTTCTGTAAACACGTGCATATAAATGGAATTTGTCAAGCATAATTCCTTAACAAATCCCACATCATTTATAAACAAATATTCTTCAAGAAAATGTTCAGTTTTCATGAATTTTTCGATCTCTGCTTGGCTCTGAGATAATCTTAAGGAATTATCCTCTTTTCTCAAGCCTCGACCCACGTGATCATAGGTTAGACCAATCGTTAGATCACTATGTGCTACTCGGGCTTTCGGCCTTCGTAACATTCAAAACACAACACAACAATTCCTCCGCGTTCCGAGTTACCGAACTTGGAAAGTAGAGCGGATCAGTGGTCCACATCCACCTAGTATCCAATAGTTGACACTCACCCTAGAACTTCTATAAATGAAGCTTCGGGACTTCGGAGCTTTGGAACTTCGGAGCTTTGGGACTTCAGAGATTCGACACTTCGGTCTCTGGAAGCTCTCTTGCCTACTCCCCTTTCAAACTCGTGACTCTGAACTTCTGACTTCTCTATCCCTCGGGCCCACTTAGTACATCTATCACCGCCTAGGAAGATGGCACATGGTACGCTTAGGAAGTTCCATGTCACATCAGGTGACATCATTTGACCCCACCACGTCTACCCTTTCACTTCAAAACTTCGGATTTCGGGAGTTAGTGAATCAACACTTTCTCTTTCTCTCGATTGTCACAGTCCTGAATTCTCCCCGGATAATCAACAATCCTCATCTCTCCTGCCTCCAACGGTCGAGATCAACAGTCCGTGTCACATCAGATGACATCATCTAACCCCACCACGTCTACCCTTTCACTTCGAAACTTCTTTTTTTAGGAGTTAGTGCATCAACACTTTCTCTTTCTCTCGATTGTCAGAGTCTTGAATTCTCCCTGGATAATCGATAGTCCTTGTCTCTCCTGCCTCCAGCGGTCGAGATTAACTTCGGGATTCCTCACTTCGGGAGTGTTCACCTCCCACCCCTTTCAATCTTTCAATTTTGGGAATTACAAAGGGTTCTCGCAATTAACCTGCGCACGACTTTTCACGATCTAACAATCAAGCTCCCCCTCAGATCTACGGTGTAGATATATTTCGATACCTCAGTGCTTCGGGGCCTTGTCCTTTCTCATAGCTTGCATCCTGCTTCACCTAAATCATGAAATCCAAAGGGCTTCCAGGTTAACCCTTATGCGCCTTCCCAGATTTAACGGCTGTGAAGGCTTCCCCTTATTCCAAACAGATCCTACGACCCACATTACTCTGCGGCCCCAATACCACATCTCTCATGGTTTTTCAATACCGCTTCCCTTCCTGAGCTGTGTAACACATCCAAGTACCCCCTTGGCTCTCAAGAATGCTTCTGAGGTCCAAAATTGGCTCCTCCAAACACCATTTCTACTCGAAACCTTGGGTCCAAAGACCACTTCTCTGACCCATCCAGGAACAACGTTGAAAACCTTAGCTCTGATACCAAATTATGGCATCCCTAGCCACCAACCATAGGACTGAGCAATGCCACTACTGTGGAATAACACTTATACAATATGCATTTAAATAAAATTAATACATTTGAATAGAGTTACTACCATAAAAAAAAGCTAAATAGAAGTGACAACAATTCATATATGCAGCGGAATAGATGAACACATACAAGCATCACAAACATGCAAAACATATTAATTAAGCAAAAATTGATACTTATCTTTTAGAATGATGGGTAACACCACCAACTGCATGCAGACCTTCCACAAACCTCCCAGTCTTTGACCGCGCTGCTCATCACTCTCAACAGTAGGTCACCCCCGAGCTGGGACTAAGCTCCACCGGTAAAGGATTCCTAGGCTAGGAAAGGTCAATAGGGAAGTTACACAGTTATAGAGGAAGGATTCTCTCCCAGGAGTCACTTACGCCCACTGCTCATAGAATCTCATTCCCCACATGCCTGTCCCAACCCAGGAGTATACACGTTCACTGTCCTAGAATCCATCGGTTGCTTCAACTCCCTTGCCTTGGGCATCAGCAACATGCCGGACTAGAATTCTTAGAGATTTGTAGAGGCTACAAGATCCCTTCGAGGAGTTCACACTTCCTCAGCACACTCTCTCACCTGAAGAGAGTTTCTCACAGGCCTGACATCCTGCTTCTTCGACTCAGTTTCTGACACAGTCAGGGAAACCGCAAGACTCATCACGAACATACAACGGCTAGCAAGCCACACACAGTCAAGAACTGCATGGCCACAATAGCCAACTGGAAAAACAAGTATGGACTCCCCAAAATGGTGACAGTCAGACGCTATGGCATAGCAAGGCTCAACAATTGCAAGACGCTTCGCGTTTCTCAACCAACAACACAGGACAACTTCACAGCTTTGGTTTCGGGAATGCATACGGATGTGAAGAGATCCCACGTAGGGAAAGATGGTTTCAGGGGGAGGACCAGAGAACAAAACACAGAGGTCTATCCTAGACACTTGCGAGCTCATATGGAGGATGGAAAAGATGGGAGGTTGAGCCCCCAACACGGCTCATTTCTTGGATTAAATTGCATGTGTCTGGTTTGATACATGTCATCCATGAAGCACACTCCTCCTCCTTTGGAAGTCACCTATCCTTCCAAAGAGTTAGGATAAAACATATATTTCACATAACTTTGGAATAATAATAAAATATTATTCTTGAGGAATTAAGATCTTAAGCTTAGTTCGATTCCCAGCCTTTCATCCCCCTCTCCCTTACCCAGCTCGTGGAAGCTTAGTCCCCCATCACTCTTTCTTCGTGGTCGGTCTACACGCAATGATGTTTATATTTTATTAATAACCTGCATGATTACATATACAAAAACATGTTCATGGCCTTTAATACTTAGGATCTCTGGCTTAATAAACACATAAGCCGATTAGCTTATCAACACTCAGCTCACCAACCTACAAATATGTTTACAATTCATAATTACAACAGGGGATCGTCCTTGGGGATATTAAAGAAGCGGCCAATCGGAAGTCTCGTGCCCACAAGAGTTGAGAACAATAGTTAGCACCATGATAGGTGGTCAGTTGAGACAATCTGCAACATTATTCATGCAGCCTTTCTTGTACTTAATGTTCAAATGAAAGTATTGCAGGTATGTGGACCACTTCTAATGGTGATCGTTATGCAACTTCCCTTGTGTCTATATGAATTGTAGGGGTCGGTGGTCTGTGTGGATGACCGTTTCCTTTCCCAAAATGTAATGCTTCCATTATCGGCAAGCCTGCACATTGGAATACATCTCTTTGTCATAAGTGGGATACTTCGAGACTGTGTCGGAAAGTGTCTCACTATGATATGCCATTGGATGCCCATGTTGAGTAAGGATTGCCCCAATAGCATAGTCAGAGGCATCTGTCTCAATCTTAAATGGTTGTTGCAAGTCTGGTAATGTGAGAATTGGTGCAGAGCAGAGGCGATGCTTCAACTATCTAAATGCCTTCTATTGAGATTTATACCAAAATAATTTTTCTTTCTCTCTTCCCTTGGTGACTTGACTCTAGGGCCAAGTGATATGAGAGAATCCCAACACGAACCTGCGGTAGAAATTGGCAAGACCCAAAAAGATGTGGAGCTCTATTAGGGTGGTTGGGGTTGGCCAATCCTAAATGAATTGGATCTTGGATAGATCCACATGCACCCCCCGCTCATCAATAATGTATCCCAGATACTGAACTTGGTACATGCCAAAAGTGCACTTCTTCAGATTAGCACACAACTTTTGTTGTCGCAGTGTTTGGAGGACCTGTTGGATGTGGTGGAGGTGGTATTCCCAAGTATGGCTAAAGATTAGAATGTCATCGAAGTACACCACTACAAATGAGTTGGTGAATGGTGACCAGATGTCGTCCATTAGCCTCATAAAGGTTGCAGGGGCGTTCGTCAAACCGAAAGGCATGACCAACCATTTGAAAAGGCCCTCCTTGGATTTGAAGGCAGTATTCCACACATCAGAGGGTTCAATTGGTACCTAGTGATACCCATAATTCAAGTCGATCTTGCTGAAATATTTCCCCCCATTGAGTTGGTCCAGGAGGTCATCAATCCATTGGATCAAGTACCTATTCCAGACAGTGATTTTGTCTAGCGCTCGATAGTCAATGTAGAGTCTCCAAGTCCCATCCTTCTTTTGAACCAACATGACCAAGCTCCCACAGGGTGATGAACTCGACCGGATGTGACCTCTCTACAATAGCTCTTGAATCTGCCTCTTGATTTCGTCATTCTCCAAAACAGAGCATCGATGGATTGGTCCATTGGGCAACGACGCACCTGGGGTTAGATCGATGGGGTGCTTGAAATGGTAGTGTAGAGGCACCTTTGTGGGGGAGGTGAACATGTCCTGGTACTCCTCCATGACCTTATCCATTTGTTGTTGTCATACAAAGGGGCCCTGTCTAGAGGTTATGGCCACAGTCTTCTTCTTTCCCTAAGGGCGGATCATTAGGATAACAAATTTCCTGGTTTTGGAAATGAGCTTACTGCATTGTTTTGCAGTAACAAAAGAGATGGCGGTAGGCAGTTCTATCTCTGGTATCCTATACATCTTATTGCCCAAAGTAATAATAACAACACAAGGCCTGGATTCATACACAACATGTCGCTTCCACGAGTATGGTTGGCCTAATAATACATTAGAAACATTAATAGAAGCAATGTCACATAATACCTCATCCGTAAAGGGCTTGATGTTGTAGGGGAGGCAACATTGTTGGTTGACGCGGAGGTCCCGTCCTTGGTGCAGTCACCTAATGGTGTATGGTTGTGGGTGTGATGTGGTTGGCAAGCCCAACCACTTCACGACCTCTGTTGGTCTCCAGTTTTGATCATGTTTTGCCTATATTATATCACAAAGACCTCCATTTCCATACCCAGTACCACTCCCTTTTGGCCTTGTTTTGACATAATTGACATCTCTTTAATCAATGGGGCTACTCAAGGTATTTTTACGTTTCAAGTTATTTTTATGTATTTTGATGCTTTAAATTAACATTGAAACTAATGTGGCTTGGGTTAGGTACTATTTCTATTTTTGAAACAGGATTTTCCAGTACCAGGTACCAGCTCGCACCCTGTGGAGATACCAACGAAGATGCTAAAGATTCGTGCGTTATGGCCAGAGTGGGAGAAAGTGCGATCTACATGATAGATGGAGTCATCACTCATATGATGATTGAAGGCACAATTATAGAACTGAGTTGTTAATACTTCATGATTCACACTTTGTGACACTACATGTCACGAAGATGTGAAGACCGTTTTTTTAACTGATTTCGAGTTATTTTCAGATATGGGATCCATTTGAATTAATGTATTTTTTCTTTAAACTGTTATTGAGGAGGATCTATATAAACAGAAGATCACTCCTAAGGAACGTTAGGTTAGGTTATGTTATGATACACATTTCTGAATACAATTTGTTGTTGTGTTATGTTACTTTACTGTCATCTGATTTGAGTTAGTTTTCTGAGTAAATGGAGCATGAAGTATACACAGTGTTTGCGTAGAATGATTGAGTAGTTCTGGTTGTTCCTTTCTGCGTTTGTACCTTTTGGTTGGGCCCGCCAAACAGGTTCAAGTCGCTGCTTTTCTCTGTCTTAGATTTAGTTCATTTCAGTATTTTAGTATTTGCATGCATGTTAGATTAGAGTTTAGGAATTAACTTGTTCAGATTCTTGCTTACTTATTCTTCAACTGTATCATCTCCAGCATATTTATATCTTCTACGTTGATGAGTATTGAAAGAATGGTTGATTCCTGTAGAGTTTAGAGCATGAACTAGGTTTGCTTTGTTTCCAGTTCTCAACCTGAACGTAGCGTAGAGTTTGAATTTACTTTGTTTTGGTTAGGATAGTGAGGTTACTCTGCTTTGTTAGAATAGTTAGGTTGCAATTGAATTAGAGGAAGCTTCCGATACCAGTAGGGTAAGTAAGATATTTCTTTGTTTTCTTGTGGATAGTTTAGATTTATTTTCGATGCTTAGATTAAAAGAATTTTAGGAAATACTCTTTCTGTTATGGCTTAGAGACAGTGATGATTAGAAGATTAAAGATAGTGGTAGATAGTCGTGAGAAATCACATTTGAGTAGAAATAGAAGCACCAGCACTTAAGCATAAGACTGTTTTCTGTTGATGAATTAAATAGGAGATGATAAGTTTCAGGATAGTCATTAGGATTCAGTTTCTTAGAGTGAGTTTGTGTTTTCTTCTAAAGATAGTTTTTAGATAGGGATTAGAATCTTACCCGCACATACAGTGTAGCAGCTCGAAGTTTACTTACCCTGGTTTGACAATTTAGTGTTTCAGGTCATTAAATTCTTTAATATAGCAGCGTGACATTTTTGGCGCCATGGCCGGGGAGCTGTTTAAAAGGTAAGTTAGATAGTTGTCTTGATTAGTTTTAGAATGCACTTAGTTTGGCGTGGTATGTTAGTAGGTTGATAATAAGAGGAGCTATGGAAACAAGGGGTGAAAACCGACATATCAGTTATCACAAGTACTCTGAAACTCAATCTTAGTTTCTTTTCTTTCATTTTGTATGACTTCATGAGAAATAGAGATCCTAGAGGTAGATTTAGGAGAAATATAAAACCACAAAAAGAAGAAACCTCCACCCAAAAAGCGATAGAAACTGAGACTGAAATTCTGGCTGAGGAAACCATAGAACAAAACCTAGAACCAGGAAACACCATACATCAGCAAACTCAAAATCCTGGTGATCCAGCCCTAGATGACACAGTTGACCCAGAGAAAATACAAGCTCTTCTCGGGAACCCTAACTCTGTAGTTTCACAGATAACAACTACAACTGTGGGATCAAAGGCCATAGGATCCTCAAAAGGACCAATAGGAGATAACACTTCTGATAAAAATAATCCAGAAAGGTGGGATTTCACACCCTCACCAAAGAAAGATCAGATTGCATATACAATTATTGGTAATCCTTTTACCATGGGAGAAAGAGGGAGAGACTTACATGGGGAACTTCATATTGAAAATGAAGGTGAAGAACAAGTAGAGAATGAGTTAACACCAGAAACCACCTTTGGATTTCCTATTTTGGATTTAGTCCAGAAAGTCAATATGAAAAATATCCCACTTTCAGCACTGCCAACCTTCCATGGGAAAAATAG
>JASDQU010320607.1:0-13132 GCA_032191745.1 Picea mariana
TCACTCTGTATTTTTACAGTCTCTGTACATTTCTTTCATTAATAGAAATAGTGTATTACTGTATCTCTGTGTTTATGGTTGCATCTCTGATATATTTCTGTTATATTACTGGATATACACGATATCTCTATACATTTCTTTATTATATCTCCACTCTCATTTCGTGCCGAAAATAATCTGGATCACGCAACCAGGATGAACATAATAAGATGACAAGGACGCATGACAAGTAACCACATGCATAATGACGATCACACGACAATAAGTAAAATTGACTACTAAATATGACTGACCTCCCGCCCATCCTACTCTACAATGGTTAGGACCTCCAAGACACATAAGAAACACTCAAGCCTAGGTTCCCATCGATTTTAACCATTTAAGGTCTCAGGGCTGGCAACTATTCTGAGGAACATGGAGGTGTCTAATTCCCGCCCGACACAAGCAGACCAAGCGCACAGATAGCATATCCACTAGGTACAAAATTATTCAAATGAACCGCAACCCTCATATACTAACTCATGTAATCCTTGTGCTTATTCAAGGATGCTACACCACATAAGTTTATCAATCACAACTAATTTACAATGATGTTGCAGTGACAAGATAAACAGATTACAATACAACCATTTACATGCACAAGAACATCACCTTATAATTTATGTGTTATCCCAATACTAAAATTTCAACCGTTGCCATAAAAGGGTAACACTCTTTGAATTTAAGTTACAAGTATGCAGGAAGAACTTTCACATTACAAGACATTCACCATTAACAAGGCTAGTAAGGAATTAGCACCCTTAATCCAACCCCAAACATCAGTTCATAGAATTAATTTTAACCTTCCCCTCAACCCAATTGTATTAATTTCATTGTACTCCCTTCAAGGACCTTATATTCTTCATATTGTAAACAAAACAAATTTAACTACCCCTGCAATGAACCAACCATATCATTCCTTCCATACCAAATTAACATTGTAAATTAACATTGTAAGGAGAATAGCCATGAACCTGCATTCATATCTTATCAATACGGGTGTAGCAGTTTTCACTTAGTACAAGCATTGCCATGACATAAACAATGACATTGACATTACGTTTCCAGTAACATTAAAATAAGAATTACATTAAATTATCATTGACAGCATTTGAAACTACTACCACAACCAAGACAACCATATCAATACCTTTAAATTATTAGCATTGCAATTTAAATTAAAATATCCTACAACATTAAATATTCATTGTCTAATTCATTGCTAAACGGAACGTTAACTAAACCCTTTCGAAAAGTGAAAATAGTAATTCTGTCAAACAACTCTATCACAACCCTTCCCTTATGGTCACCATCATTCATTTGTTTATTTCAATTTAAAAATAGGGGAGAGAACAAAAGGCATTTTGCTCAGTTAGCATGTCCATTAAGGACTGTCTAAAAAATTGTCAAGGTGCTGTGTGGTGACGCCCTCCAATACATCTGCCAACAATCAATGCTGTTACAGGTGCAGGTAAATATCTGAGGTTTGGTACATGTTGCCCCAAGGAAGGGTGAAAATCTTATGCTACTAATTATTTGGGAGAAGAATAGTCCCACTATGTAATGCATAATGTGTTGTATACTTTCTTCTTGTTTTCTTTTTCATTATGGACTCAAATATTTTCGTCTGGTGTTGTTAAAATGACCTCTGTGATTTTTCCGAACAATCTATTAAAGATATCTTATGGTAAAAATGAAGTCTCTTGAATTTTACAGACATTATCGTCATTATCGTTATCTCTACCATTTGAATTCAGTAGAAAGGGATCTTTGTATTGATTGTTGAATTTGTAAAAAGATATCCTCTGTACTTGGGTTTTGGTAGGTTTTTAGCTCAATAGTTAAGTAGTCTTTGTTCTCTGTGGAAATTGTTTATGGTGTCTACACACAACATGATTTTTATCCTTTGCATGGTAGAGAAACCTAGTACTGTCGATTGTTTTCATTTTCCGTGATTAATAAATTTTGAGCTTTGGTACCGACATTAATGATGTGCCCTAGTTATGTGAGGGTACCCATCAGTGAGTCATTGGTCCATTCCCCCTCGACCTGATCGCCTATCCAGCCAGGAGTGATAATGGAATAACTTGAGAACTATTTGTCATAAGTTAGGTATCATTTTGGAATACTCTGTTAATACATTTATCGTTTTGTTGATATGTTCATTTGCCTTTGTTTCATATAAATACCGATATTTAATGGTAAAACTTTGCAGATCTTTTGCCTACGCAAAATTCAGAATGTTGCATTCCTATCCTCAGTGCAAAAGGTATTCGAGTTCCTTTCATAAACTCTTCAGGCATTCACACAGTGAAGGCACAATTTCAATCTTAGTTATTGATATGAAGTATAGTATTCACTTGATTTACTGTAGTGGCTGGAAGGAGGAAAATTTCAATTGTGCTCTTGATTTTTCTCTGGTCTGGTTGATATACATGTAATAAATCCTTTGAAATTAAGCTATAGGGCCCTTCCTTGTCTATTTGAATGAATGAAATGACTGTTAACTGATTTGATTCGACTCTTCTCGTCATTCTTGTTTCCTCCCATACTTAAAATTATTTACCATGGACTATAGTCTTATGCTGCATATTCAATGTCTAATATTTGTATAGTCCAAACTTACAGTTACATACTATATAGAAAGTGAACTTGTTCCTTTCTGAATGTATAAAGATCTGATTATACATTTATTTCTAGAATTTATAACAACATGTATCTGAGTGTGATAACTCTGTCTTGTACCCTTTTCGGGTTTACTTTGGAATTCCTATTTTTATTTCTATAGCCCAACCCCTTTCAATTTTTACTACAGTGAGTTCATGTATAACGAAAGGTATGGTTCCAAGGTGTACAATGTTCACTCTCTTTAATTTATCAGTGTATCGTTTTATTTCCAGGGCTTCGTTTGAGGTTGCCTGGGCTATTCATTTCATCTCAGAGCTTTATTATTGTGACTATTTGAGCTATTTGTTTCCGTTCAAAAATTTAATTATAACTGTCCAAATTACTCATTTTTGTTTACATTAAAGCATTCTAGTTGTAATAGCCCTTTATTTCTACCTGTGTAATTGGCATATGATAAATTATATATGAAACATTCTAACTTTCTCCAGCTTATTACAAAATTTCCATACTAAAGTGATTCAACAAAACTGTAAGAATTGTACTATTTTCTTTACTCCAACAACAATAATTCGAGAGGACAATTCGTCCAGACTTCAAGGAATAAGACTATGCATATATGCATAATTATAATCCCTACATTCATATGACTATGTGCATATATATATATATATTTAGATCTCAGTTTTCTTTTGAAGTCTCCTTTAGCGTATTCACGACCGGAAAACAATGTACAAAGAAATGACTATTCAGATGTATAAGCATTATGTCACTGATAGGGATTCTCAGCATAGGGTTGAAATAATATCCTCTAACACAGATGTATTTTCTGATATCTCCATAAATAAATTCCATACTTAACCAAGATAAAATGAAAGTTTTTGCTTGGCACCTACAGTAAATCTGTAAGGGTTTACTCTACAGTCCATCCCATTTCAACAGACTTTTCATAAGTTGAGTAGGCCACCCAGATTGAAGCTAATGCATTCTATCCATCAATAATTCAAATAAAATTTGACCATAGAGAGAGAGTAGGTAGACATATCTGAACAAAAGTCGTCGAATAACAAATGGAACAACCATGTTCCACCCAACCTTAGAACAGTGTAGCCAAATCACTTGTCCTGTTCACCCCCTAGCCTGACCATGAATCCATGAGGGATAACTTGGAAATCCTCATCAACACATGCCTTTCAATTTTCCAGCAGTCTTCTCCTTGCCTCACACTCAACCAGTAGTGTTTATAGCAGCAAGAGACCGATTTCTCCCCAGCATGCTCCTCCTTGCCTCACACTCAGAAAACAATGTTCATATAAGAAAGAGGTAATTCCTCTCCTCAGCATACTTGGCAGCATCCTGCCTCCTCTCATATGCTATATATGCAAAGTCCTTTTTGCCTAGGTCTTTTCCCCCCTTGGGAATTTTTGCAGCTTTCTAAATCCCTGATTTTCAGAGGCTGCCAATGGCTAAATTCTGGATTTTCTACTTGTACCAATTATCCTTGAGGTATTTTCAACATGTTCCCCACTCATGGAGTCATCGTCAGCTGATTTCAACATGGCTGTTCCATTTGTCCTCCAACAATAAATATAAAATATTATGTGTCATACAAGTGTCATAGTCAAATAGTTAGTTGGGTTAAATCAGATCTCTGTGCAATAGTCATAATCATTAATTACATTTAACCAAATTCAAAATTCTTGATTTCCATAAATGGTAAAAATTTTCCAATTTCAAATTTACCAAAAACAGAAATAATTTTCCTAAGAAATTTCAAATTCAAAAATAATTTATTTTTGGGGATGTTACATGGTTATCCTTAAAAATTTTACACTACCGTTGTTCTTAAAACATCACTTTTAAGTGCTTCCCCATTCTCTAGATGATTTCTTAACTGAAATCTAAAATCTCTAAACCATGATAAAACTTCCAATTTTGAAAGAAAATAAAATAAAAATAAAAACGATCAATTGTTCACCTGTATTGCAATTAACCTCCATTATCACCCCACTCTCTTTGTCATCAATAAATCTATAATTGTATTATTATTTAAAAGTGGCATAAGAGGGTTGAAAACACTTATGTGTGGGAAGTGTGTGTAAACCCGTCGGGGTACTAAATAGGCATGTTGGCAAGAAAGAAATGTCGGGTCGAAAGGTAGCAAGTATATGCTTTTAAATTAACTTTTATGGAAGTATACATCACGTGGATACAACTATTGGATGGGATTAAAGCATTTCAGTGGGTTAAATGACATCCCTGTCAAGGCTATGTATGTCTACTGGCAGTAGTGGCTCTGTCAACGGTATTGAAGTCCTTTTATAAACATCGTGACTCTTTGATTAAAACACAACTTTAGGTTATAATCCTCTGTAAAAGCATTCTTTTCTTTGTTTCTGATATTTTTCTATAAATCTGAGCTAGTCTTAACATTATGTAATATTAAAGTGAATGTGTTTCAAAGTAGCTTAAAATTAAATCCAAGTCTTATTCTTCTTCCCTGAGATGAAATCTTACTAGATTAGAGATAGCTACTTCACCCAGTAAGTCGTCATTTGTTGGACCCCAACAACTCCCCCTAAAGTTTTACAAAATTTAAAGGGCCTCCATTAGAATCTTGATAATTATAATGAGCTACATAATCAACCTTTTCAAATAGTTTCATACCTTGGCTTTTTTTGAGACAAACTTAGTACATTCACTAAAGTATGAGACATTCATTACAAGAGTATATGTCAAAAGTTAGAAACGAACATAGAAATCTCAATTTAAGAAAAAATGTTAATTTTTATCAACTGTTTACTTTCGTTTAAATCATGATTATGTGTTCATTCTTTTGCTCATTAGCAAGTTTGACTATTTTGAATAATGGGTTCAATACTTCATCAAATAATATCTTGGTTGGTTTCTCATTTTCACAAAATCACTTGGTAAAATTAATTAATTAAATTCTTTTTTCATTTTGCATCTCATTTCAAAATAATAATAATAATAATAATAAAATTATCTATCATTTGTTTGATTTTGTGAAAACCCAAAATTAATTTTTCTCCTCTCCATCAACTTGAAGCTTCTATAATTTTAAGATCATATTTGAAAGGAAAATATAAACAATGTTTTTTTAGAACTTATAGTTAGTTTAAATTCATTTTTTATTTTATTGTTCTAGAGTTTATTTTATTCACAATTTTTAGGTTATTAATTTAGGTTTCTTTTTGTTTTACAGGTTTCTATTATCAGTTATTTTGTACGGATCTGATCATGGCCTGATTTTATTATCTAAATATGTTCAAGATGATTGATCCCAAAATAATATTGGATTGCTGCAAATAAATTTATGAATAACAACAGATAAAATTTGGAAAAGCATCAAGAACAGACAAATGATTTTGTGGGACTGGTTGCAGCCAAACCGTGAGAAATCGGAAGAAATGGTTGAAAACCCATCTCCAAAATGGACCCATCTAGCTTACAGACAAGAATTTTCCTAAAAAAATATACAATTTGAGAGATATTTGTGTCTCTTTACGAGACAAATTTCAGTTGGCAGAAATTATTAGTGATGCCTAGATTGTTCATTCATTGTATAAATATATGAGAAAGTTCAGATCCATAGAGATCCAAGAAAAAGAGGATGATTTTTAAGTGTTTCTCTTTTTTATATTATTTTTTTTGTAAACTTTTTTCTTTTTAAATGGATTAACGGATGGTTGGAATCTTTGGGAGAATGGACAAGTATTTTCAAAGAAGATTATGAAATTCCATGTTGCTTAATGACTTTTGTCCTGTGAGTAAAATGGTTTTATTTTCATTATAATATCTTCATAATATTTGAATAATTGATTATGCATTGATTTAAATTAGATTTGATCTGTTTTATCAATACATGGTTAATTGCTATCATTTATATATTAATTTTTTCAATCTTTAAGAGTCTATTATCCCAAAAATTCTTACTGGACCATATGATGAACATATTTTGTTGAAACTATATGAGAAAATAGTTTACTCTTTGGCTTTTGTCCTATGTAGACTTTGCAGTGTTTTTTCATTGTCTTCTCATGTAATCTATTGATGTGAAATTTTATCTATGTCGAATTAGCTTTAGTCAGTTCCGCACATAATATTTTATATCATGTTTTTCTTTATGTTGTTCATTATCTTTTGGATTAGTTTATATCTGTGACTGATCATCTATTCAAGTATTTTGAGTTTACATCTGATGCTAGATAGCAGGAACACCATTCCTAAGAATTGGAATTTCTTTCATTTTTAGTTATTGGACATTTCAAGGTCACAAGATATATAATTATTTCAAGGTCAGAAAACATTGAACAAGAAAGGGAGGTAGAATCTATTCAAAATGTTCTTACTGACAATCAAATTGTTTTTTCCTCTGAACCCTTGCATCTTCAATCCTCAACTATCGTGGAAGGGGATTTTATTGTGGGTCTAGGTATATGTCCATATTTTTCTAACTCTTTCTCTAATCAGTACTTAGATTCAATTATTGAAGAACAATTAGGTGATGAAAATGATCTTAAGCGTTCTAACATTCCAATGAAATATATTACATATGTAGATCTACAATTGGAAGAAGAAATCTTAAACCTTCATCCACAAATCATACCTTATCCACATGAAAGATTAGATGTTTGTCATGAAAGTTTCGAATTGTCTACCATATAGGAGGAAAATTTAGATGATCGTATTATGTGGAAGAATTTATCACCAAAAGAGAGTGAAAGTATTAAGACAAGTGAAGATGAATGTATTGAGAATACCATTGTTAATTATCATAGCTCAAGAGAATATTTTCACGTGATCATTTCTAATTCATTTTACTCTTTATATCCTGATCTCTTCTTAGATTCTGGTGTGCATGGTATTTTACCCATGGTATCGTACTTTTTTCCATCACAATCTAATCTTTTCGATATGTCAATATTTGGTGAAATTAATTTCAAACATAACATTTATGAAGTCGGATTTGACGCTCTTTCACTTTCATCACTCGCATGGAAAAATGACATGTTGCAAGATGATTTTACACGATTTTTTTTTTGAAAGAGACAATGCACTCATTCTTATAGAGATCAAATATTCTACATTGCATATTCGTTCTTTGATTAGTTCCAATTTTAATATTTATGCTTCACATTTTCAAACGATCAATCTCATCAGAGGAAGCATTCAAACCAATAATCTAATTGATGTCATGAATCCTCTTATGATGTGTTCCCCATTGATATATCCATATCATCAAAGTCATAGTTTGCATCCTAATTTTTATGACAAGATCTTAGAATGGCTTGAATATTCGTATCTGAAAAATCATCATAATAAACATAAAGTTGTGCTTGCTTTATTTTTAGCTAAATATCTAGGTAGTAAGCATGACATGATTCTTTTAAATCCTTCATGTGAAGAAATTGATGAACACTTGGAGAATTGTCAGGAGGATGGGGCACTTCGGCCTTGGATGATAGTTATGGGCAGGACCCTATAATAATGACAAGTTTTCCAAACTTACTTACACTCTTCCATGCCATTATGACCCATATCATGACAAGGTTGCATAATGGTTCGAGGATTCGTACATGAAGAAGTTTCAAAAGAATGGTAAGGTCGTTCTTGTTTTGTTTTTAAATGAATATATAAGAGGTAAGCATGACATATTTCTTTTGTATCTACAAATACTACATTCTTTTATTCTTATTTTCAACTTTCTATGCCTTACAGGATTGAAGATGCTCTTGTGGCTGCACTGGAAATACGATTTTACTTAGCATTTTGATCTATTTAGTAGTTTAGAGTAGTTTTAGGAGTAGGTTTCCTTTAGCTTTATTTCTCGGTGTTTCTCTTTGTAATAATGTCGTTATGAACACAAGTGGGCACACCAAGAGAACCATAATATGAATGTTGTCAGGGAAGTCCACTTTAAATCTTTTTCTCTCTACTATTCATTGAATATTTCTTTTCAAAAACGCAGTATCATCATGAAAAATTTAAAAGGAAAGTTAAAACATAAGTAAATTTGAACTATCAATTCAACCCCGACCCAAGGTGCCATGAGTAGGACTGCACTCATATTAGTAAGGATTTTTCTATTTTCTTTTAGTTTCTTATATTTTTAATAATAATGCTTGGTCAAAGTAACATATTATGCATCTCTATATTAAGAAAAGAACTTGCTCGCACATTAGATTTTATATGATTCAGTTCTTCCTTTATTTTACAGTGGGATGCTAGTAGATCCCAAATCTCGGGTTTATCTTTGGCCAAAATTGTTTCCGAAAGTGTGTTTTTTCTATTTTGATTTTGTTTGTTTTGATATACTTCTGATATTGAATCTCATTAATAAAATCTGATTTAGTTTGTTGTGTGTGTGTGTGTGTGTGTGTGTGTTTCTTTGATTGGACTTTCTTGTTGTCTGTCTTTCTGAATAATTATATTTTTGATCTAAGAGATATTGTCAAAGGAGGCATTCATTTCAAGACTTATGTTTTTGAAAGCAATTTTAAACAGTTCAAACAATTTCTGATGTTAATATTCAGTTCATATAATTGATTTGTAAGTCAGTTAAGTACTATGAAATCCTAAATGGTCATTGTCAGAGTATTACCCCTTAAATGTGTCGAGATCTTTGGGAATTACAATTATCCTTAGAATGTTTACACTGTCCCTGTTCTTAAAAGATCACTTTTAAGTTCTTCCCCATTCTCTAGATGATTTCTTAACTGAAATCTAAAATCTCTAAATCATGATAAAACTTCCAGTTTTGAAAGCAAATAACATAAAAATAAAAATGATGAATTGTTCACCTGTATTGCAATTAACCTCCAGTATCACCTCGCTCTCTTTGTCATCAATAAATATATAATTGTATTATTATTTAAAAGTTGCATAAGAGGGTTGAAAGCACTTATGTGTGGGAAGGTGTGTAAACCTGTCGGGGTACTGAACATACCTGCTGGCAACGAAGCAATGTCAGGTCAAGAGGTAGATAGTATATGCTTTTAAATTAACTTTTATGGAAGTATACATCATGTGGATACAACTAATGGATGGGATTAAAGCATTTGAGTGGGTTAAATGACATCCCTGTCAAGGCTATGAACGTCTGTTGGTAGCAGTGGATCTGTCAATGGTATTGAAGTCATTTTATAAACATCATGACTCTTTGATTAAAACACAATTTCAGGTTATAATCCTCTGTAAAAGCATTCTTTTGTTCATTTCTGATATTTTTCTATAAATCTGAGCTAGTCTTAACATTCTGTAATATTAAAGTGGATTTGTTTCAAAGAAGCCTAAAATTATATCCAAGTCTTATTCTTCCTTCCTAAGATGAAATATTACCAAATAAGAGATAACTACTTCCCCCAGTAAGTTGCTATTTGTTGGGCCCCAACAACTCCCCCTAAATTTTTACAAAATTTAAAGGGCCCCCATTAGAATTTTGATAATTATAATGAGCTACAGAATCAACCTTTTCAAATAGTTCCATACCTTGGCTTGATTTGAGACAAAATTAAGACATTCATCATAATATGAGACATTCATTACAAGAGTATATGTCAAAAGTTAGAAACGAGCATAGAAATCTCAATTTAAACAAAAATGTTAATTTTTATCAATTGTTTACTTTCGTTTAAATCATGATTATTTGTTCATTATTTTGCTCATTAACAAGTTTGACTATTTTGAATAATGGGTTCAATACTTCATCAAATAATAACTTGGTTGGTTTCTCATTTTCACAAAATCATTTGGTGGGATTAATTAATTAAATTCTTTTTTCATTTTGCATCTCATTTCAAAATAATAATAATAATAATAAAAGAATTATCCATCATTTGTTTGATTTTGTAAAAACCCAAAATTAATATTTTTCTCCTCTCCATCAACTTGAAGCTTCTAGGATTTTAAGATCATATTTGAAAGGAAAATATAAACAATGTTTTTTTAGAACTTATAGTTAGTTTAAATTCATTTTTTATTTTATTGTTCTAGATTCTGTTTTATTCACAATTTTTAGGTTATTAATTTAGGTTTCTTTTTGTTTCACAAGTTTATATTATCAGTTTATTTGTATGGATTTGATCATGGCTTGATTGTATTATCCAAGCACGTTCAAGATGATTGATCCCAGAAAAATATTGGATTGCTGCAAATAAATTTATGAGCAACAATAGATAAAATTTGGAAAAACGTTAAGAATAGATAGACGATTTTGTGGGACTGATTGCAGCCAAACCGCGAGGAATATAAAGAAACGGTTGAAAACCCATCTCCAAAATGGACCCATTTAGCTTACAAGTGAGAATTTTCCCAAACAAATGAACGATTTGAGAGATATTTGTGTCTCTTTATGAGACACATTTGAGGTGGAATAAATTATTGGTATTGCCCACACTGTTCATTCATTGTATAAATATATGAGAAAGTTCAGAGTCATAGAGATCCAAGAAAAATCTGAGGATTTTTATCCTTTCTCTTTTGTATATTATTTCTTTTGTAAACTTTTTTCTTTTCAAATGGAATAACAGATGGTTGGAATCTTTGGGAGAATGAACAAGTATTTTCAAAGAAGAATATGGAATTCCAAGTTGCTTAATGGCTTTTGTCATGTGAGTAAAATGGTTTTATTATCATTATAATATCTTCATGTTCTTTGAATAATTTATTATGCAATGATTTAAATTAGCTTTAGTCTGTTTTATCAATACATGGTTAATTGCTATCATTTATATATTACTTTTTTCAATCTTTAAGAGTATATTATCCCAAAAATTCTTCCTGGACAATATGATGAACATTTTTTGTTCAAACTATATGAGAAAGCAGTTTACTCTTTGGCTTTCGTCCTATGTAGACTTTGCAGTGTTTTTTCATTGTCTTCTTATGTAATTTCTTGATGTGAAATGTTATTTGTGCTGAATTAGCTTTAGTCAGTTTTGCACATAATATTTTATATCATGTTTTTCTTCATGTTGTTCATTATCTTTTGGTTTAGTTTATATCTATGACTGATCATCTATTCAAGTATTTTGAGTTTACATCTGATGCTATATAGTTGGTAACACCATTCCTGATAATCAGAATTTCTTTTATTTTTAGTTATTGGACATTTCAAGGTCACAAGATATATAATTATTTGTCTTTCTGTCATTATAAACTCGCTCCAGAATATGAAATACTTCCTTGAATTTGTTCAAGAAGTATTATGATTGCTTTTTTCATAGGTTTACACTTGACACAGGTTAAAAGGAGCTCATACAATACATAGAGATGAATTTAGCTTAGTATTGTTGATCAGTGAGAGGTTAGTAGGCACATTTCTTTCTTTCATTCAGATTTCTTTATATATGAATGAGAAGATGATTGCATTAATTAGCTTTGATTGTTTCTGTGTCATTGTTTCAATTGTATTTGCTTAGTATTTATTAGTTTAAAATCTTTAAACATAAAAAAAAACAAAAAGATTTATGTTCTTACTTTATCTTATTTTGAAACATTATTATGAACATTCATTTTCGCAAGATTTCAAGTAAACCTCGTAAACTGTATATATATTGTTTATAATCATTTGTATATTCACGTTTCTTTTTAATAAACATTAGTAAGTAATATATCATTTGTTAGAATCATAGATTTAGATTAGTTTATTTATTTTACTGTTTTTAGGACTTTAGTTGGCTAACGGAGCCATTAAAACCGTTAATTAGACAACCTCGGTCTGGATCTAACCTTCTAGTTGACGATGTGTCATTTACACCCATCAACAAATGGCGCTAGAAGGAGGGCTAAGGTAATTTTAATGATTAAATGTTTCACCCCTCAGCCTGTCATAATTCCAGATTTAACAAATTTTTTTTTCTGTGTCATCTTGAAATGCACTAGAAGGCATGCTAGATTGACAAGTTGGCCTTGTAGTAGTCTTTGTTTTTGTAACAGCCTCCTCGTTACGACAATGACTCTTTAACAGGTGATTTTATTTTTTATTTTTTATTTTTTTACGTGGTTAAGGTGTGAGCGCGCGTGTAGAAGTAACAGACACACTTGACTCTATGTCGCCACCCGAAAACCCACAAGACGCAACCACGATGTTCACCACAAGGAAACTGAAGGCACACGATGAGTAACTGCAAGCAATAAATGACCATAGACACAAGGTGCACAACGCAAAATTTTAATGACATACTAGGTTATGCACAGTGTGAACACAGAGGGAAGAATCCATAGTAGTAGATCTTACTATTTATGCACAGGAAAGCAGGGCGTTTAATCTTAGTTCTCTGCTCCGGAGAGAGAGAAGGTTAGATAGTCTCTCGGCCGACTGCTCAGGCAGAAACTAGTAATCTCCGTCAGGTGTGTCGCAAGAGTGGAAACCCTACCTTTAAAGGGCCCGAGACTCTTGATACGGCACTAGATTCTTTACACAAAATAATCACACACACAGACA
>JASDQU010320609.1:1650-13132 GCA_032191745.1 Picea mariana
CTTATTACTTATAATTTAGCAAAGATTAAAGGTAAGGAATACAATACGAAATGAGGTCAACACTCTCTTAGTGTTGTGACCAAGCATTCTTCCATGGCAATCTGAAACTAACACACGAGGTTTCTCCTAGAGGAGGTGTTAGTCATATCAGACAAAGTATTCTCACATGTTATCAGGTATAATACTTTACGACGATTGCTATCTCAACTAAAGTCATTAGCTTGTCATGTGTACCTTTGAATCTTGATTAATCAAACCTGGAGCCTTGACCTCAAGAGTGAGTGCTTGCTTTTCTTCCAGGTCTCCTTCACTCAAGTGACGAGTGCTTTCTTCAACCTGTCTGTTGTACTAAGACAATATGCTATCTTGAAAAAAGGTTAGGTTAGAGGATAAGCTCTATGATCAACTTTTAATCCTTCTAATGATTTGATCATAGCTTCAACATGCAACACTGATCAAGATAATTTAATAACAAATAGATGCATATTAGANGAGGTTTCTCCTAGAGGAGGTGTTAGTCATATCAGACAAAGTATTCTCACATGTTATCAGGTATAATACTTTACGACGATTGCTATCTCAACTAAAGTCATTAGCTTGTCATGTGTACCTTTGAATCTTGATTAATCAAATCTGGAGCCTTGACCTCAAGAGTGAGTGCTTGCTTTTCTTCCAGGTCTCCTTCACTCAAGTGACGAGTGCTTTCTTCAACCTGTCTGTTGTACTAAGACAATACGCTATCTTGACAAAAGGTTAGGTTAGAGGATAAGCTCTATGATCAACTTTCAATTCTTCTAATAATTTGATCATAGCTTCAACATGCAACACTGATCAAGATAATGTTATGACAAATAGATGTATATCTGAATAATCACACCTGGGTTGCATCATTCTTCTGAATGTGTTTGGATCTTGAGATCCTTCTGGGTCTATGGCAAGAGATCCCTTCTCCTGCAAATACTCTTTAGGGTTTAACCATTAAACATATGTAAGTACATACCTCAGATAGCATTTGCAGGTAGTGGCTCCATCTGGTAGCAGCGATAATCATTACCAAAAACTTCAAGAGTGATTGCAACTGGTTCTACGGCTGCAACTGCAGCTGGTTCTGAGACTGCAACTGCAACTGCAACTTAGGGTTTTATGAGGAAACCCTAATTTTTCAAACTTCGAATTTTGAAATTTTGATCCAGGAGATAGATGCACTGGGCTGAGGCGAGTTAGCTGGTGCAGTCGGAATTTCGAAAATCCAACTTTTACCCCCTCAAACTTGATCTGCGAATTTCTGGACTGGTGCTTCTGGCACTTCTGCTTCTTCTGGTACTTTGTGAAACTAGGGTTTCACTTTCCGGGAGATCTAGCCACTGAAAAGGTGCGCTCTAAGTGCCAAAATGATCCTTGGGGGAGGGCACAGCTTTCTAGGTGGTTAGGGAGCTGAAAATATTCACTTTTGCAAAACCCTAATTTTTGGGTACGGTAACAGTGACGTTTTTTTTTTTTTTTCTTGCAAATTGTGCTTCCTTCAGGTTGGCTCTGATACCATGTTAATNTTGCATTTCAATGGATAAGAGCATAATAAGAACAAGATCACTGAGAAATACACATTCACAAGAGACACAACATTTATCCTGAGAAACCCTCTAGGGGAAGAAAACCCAACAAAACTTCCTTATCATAAATAGCTTAAACAATGTTCAAGAGATAACTCAAACCAATACAGAAAGTCCTCCCCAAGAGATGCGCCACTCTTCTCCCTCTCTCTAACTGGTAATTGCAGCTTGCCTCATAAGAGAATGAGCAAGTGAGTTGTGTGTTTGAAGTGAGGCGCTAGCCTCTTATTTATACAGAACTGACACGTGTGAAAGGTCACAACTGGCAGTGCCGACCTCTCACTCTGGGTGGGTAAACCCACCTTTAATTAATTCTGGGTCTTCCATGATAACTGCTGGGGCCGGCTTCTTATTCTGCCCTTTGTAATTGTCCGATGACCAATCCGCAAAAGGGGATTTGGTCCTTATACAATTACCGACATGATTAATCCTCAATGGGGATTAATCCAATAACAACAATAATAATAATAACATGATTAATCCTCAATGGGGATTTAATCCAATAATAAAATAATAATAAGAATGCTCTTCGCAGTTACATTATTTCAACAGGAACCCCTTTTAAACTCAACATTAAATTAGAATATTTTATTCTGCTTTGTGGCTGTGACACTCCAACACAATCCCATAAAGCCCATCACCAAGCGCATGAAGCCCTAGCTTCATCCCAAGGGCGTTTTCATTGAAACAAAAGAGTAATCTGGTGCCAACGAAGATTTCCACATGCTTGACAGCATGGCCTATAGTGGGAATACCCCTTGAAACTATAAAAGCACCAACAGTCCCTCTTAGTGAGGGAGGTATTCCATCCTCCAACATCTATATGTATCTCTGTTTCCTGCATTGGATTTGCTACCACAACTGCACTCCAATCCTCCTAACTGGCTACTCTCTCTATCACCGAAGCAAATCCTGCTCTCCAATCCTCCTGATTGGCTGCTTCCTCTGTCACGGAAACAAGACCTGTTGAAAGGCATGGATCCTCCTAGGAAGACATGTAGCTCCTAGAAGCCTTCTGCTTGTGAGCCTCCTACCTGGCCTCCTCGACCCATGACACCTTTTTGTCAGTCTTGGAAGATGCCTCTCTCCCACCTGAACCTCAGGGGGAACTCCCTCTAAATGGCTGACTCTCCTTCTGAGCCCATTGACTTCGTCTAAGGTCAGGCTCCCTCTGAGTCTACATACTCCCTTTGAAGTCTGACTTCCTCTTAACAATCTTAGGAGGCTGCCCCTCCCCACTGAATCTTAAGGGCTGAATCCCTCTAAAATATGACTCCCTCTGAGTTTGTACAACCTCCGGAGCCACTTGCTCCTTTTGAACCTGCATAGCCTGTGGAGCTATCTACTCCTTGTCTTTTGTCTTTCTACTAATACTGGCAATAGCTCATATAGGCTGGCCCTTCAACTTGTACAATTTTCTCTCTCTAACTCCAAGAACCACTGCTGATCTGAAGCTAGATCCTCTGGGCACAAATAACACCTGTCCATCCCGAAACAATACATGGTAGCCCTTCTCAATCTCTGAGACTGAGAGCACACTCCTCCTGAGTTCTAGTACCCATAACACATTAGTCACCCTCAACATCACTCCTAACTCGAATTGGAATCGTACTATCCCAGTTCCCTGCACTGCATGCTTGGTCCCCATACCAAGCTCTACTCACATATCAGAGTCAGTCTCTGTGATACTCCCAAACAATTCTCGTGCACCTGTCATATGGCATGAGGCTCTGCTATCCACCAACCAAGCACCATCACACGAGACTATACCGGAAAGGGCATAGACTAGTAAGAACTTCCTTTGAAGCCTATTTGCAGCCTCATCAACCTGTGCCACTGATACCTGCTGCTTTCTTCCCCCTTTCCTCTGTAGTGGACACTGTGAAACATAGTGACCATAATCCTGACAAATAAAACACTTGACCTTGCTAAGGTCCTTCTTCCTCCTAGGCTCTGGAGATGCCTCTCCTCTGGAGAACCTTCTCTACTTTTCCTAGTATGGGTAGCAAGGGCCCGATTATCATTACTGCTGCTCTTCTGCTTGCCATTCCTGGACTCTAACCAAGTCTCCTCTTGGATACAATCAATCCATAGTCTATCAAATCCTGACAATTGCTGACGTGCACAAATCCACTACACAAATGGTTCCCAAGATATGGGAAGACCTCTCAATGCTACATTCACCAACTCAACATCCTCAATTTTCTCGTTGATGGTTGCAAACTGATCACGGATCTGAGTGATCTTCATAAGGTAGATGATGACTGTGTCCTCACTAGACATCTCAACAACTTGAAGCTGGTGCTTCAAATGTAACTTCCTTCCTGTATTCCCGCTTTGGTACATACCCACCAAGGCTTCATACATCTCCTTGGTAGACTTCTTCTCAGAAATGTGAGGAATCAGGTGATCATTCACGGATTCTAGCAACACCCGCTTGGCCTTCACTTGCTTTTTCTTATGAGTTGTCAATTCCTGCGGATCAATAGGACTTGGAACCACACCCTCAACATACTCTTTGAGGTCATTTTCCTCCAACAAAAGAAGAATCTTGGCCTTCCAAGCCTGAAAGTTTGTTGTCCCTCCCAACTGTTGAGTTTTGGGTACCTTGGAAAGTAGTCCCCTTGTGTTTGTGAGTCTCTAAACACAAAGGGGGAGACTATTACCCTTAATACTTTACTTTATGTTCTAATTTCACTTTGACTTAAGAGATTTAAGTCAAAAGTGAAATATGTCACTTAAGTCATAAAGTGACAATTAATTCACTTTGTGGGTGAATTAATAGACATAAAGCAAACTAAAGAAACTTGAGAAAGTGCGTTTTCTAAGTGAGATTTTTGAGATTAAATCTCACCCATTGATTAGACTTGGCTAGATTGAATCCAGGCCATTGGTCTTTTAGGTTTGGCCAAAGAGAGGCTAAAGGAGGGAAAAGGGTAAGGATAAGGCTCAGTGTTCACTTGCTCAGTTGAGAGATTTGGGTGAGGAGAAGAGAAGTGAAGAGAAAGAGAAGAGTGAGGGTTTGGAGAGCACTTGGGTACATTCTTGAGGAGAGGAAGGGCGCACAAGTGTTGGAGCTTGGCTTCTTGAGCAAGGAGGGCGCAAGCTTGTGTGAGAGGGTGCTTCTATGGACTTGGGTGTACATGCATGAACAAGGGTGCATTCTAGGTGGAGGGGTGCACTTATATGAGCAAGGGCACATTCTACGAGGAAGGGCACACTTGCTTGAGGTGCTTGCAAGGCTTGTAGAGGGCGCACCAAGGTTGTGAGGAATCACCTTGGTAGAGGAAGGGATTCGTGTGAGAGGGGCGCACCCAAGGCAAAGGGGCACATGTGTTGAGGCTTGTACAAGAGGAGGGCACACCAAAGAGAGGGTGCACTTGTTCAAAGGCTTCACCATGTTGATGTTACGGTAGCCGCAGGAGGTATTAACCTCTACGTGTAACCTTTGACGAGACTGGAATATTCTGGGAAGCAAAAGAAACCCTAAATAGTTGGTTAATAACCCTAGAAGACAAGTCGGCTCAAGAGAATAATTTATATTAAGTTATTATCCTCCAAGAGAAGAAGTCGGCCCAGTTAAGTGACTTGGAGGACTATAAATAGAGGGTGCTTGAGCTCATTTGCACTCACTCACTCTCACAATTGCATAAGGACTAGTAGTGCGCATGATTGGAGGAGAGCTGCAACTGCTGCAGTGGTGACTTGGTCTTTGGTTTATGGTTTGGACTTTCTGCTTGGTAGCTTTGGAGAGAGGTACGCTACCTTGGTTGGCTATTGATTCTAGTGATTGCTTCCAGAATTATTCTGTCTGTCAAGGTTAAGGTGCTCAGGGTGGCCTTTGTGCCTATGGTTGGGTGACAATATAGTGATATTGTCTATGGTGAAACGAGCACACCTATTATTTTAATAGGTTATGGTCCCACACTATCTTCAGACAGTCTAACCATTGGAAGGTAGATTGGGAGAATTTGCTCAATTGCAGTTGCAGTTGCAGTTAGAGTTTTGCTGCAGCAACGAAACCCTAACACACTTGTTGAGGCACCTTAAGTGAAGCGCTTGACCTAATTCCTGGATAGCCTAGTGCGCCCTAGCCTAGCGCACCTCTTGGTACTCTTAGTAAACCAAGGTGTCAAGTTTGAGTTTTTGGTCAAAGTCAAAGGTTGATCAAGTCAATGTCAAAGTCAATGCAACATGACTTACTCTATGAAGTCAGAAAACAAGTTAGAGGGGGCTTCAAACTTCAGAGCATGGAAGACAAGGATTGACCTCATCCTTGCTAAGAATAAAGTCCTAGATATCATGAAAGGCAAGATCATGGAACCACAGTTTGAAGCAGGAAAAGAGAAGGAACCTCAGAACGTTGCAACACTGGAGAAGTTCAAGGATAATGGCATTAATGCTATGAGTATCATAGTGGACTCTATAAAGGATCACTTGATACCCTACATTTCTCATCTTGACTCATCCAAGAAGATGTACAATGCCCTAACAAACCTTTTCTCAGTTAGAAATATTGGACAAGTTATGAGCCTGAAGAATGAACTCCGTGACACAAAGATGATCAAGGATGACAATATAGCTTCATACTTTGTGAGGATTTCTCAGTTAGGAGATCAACTACAAGCTATTGAAGAAGCCATCCCAGAAAAGGAAGTTGTGGAAATAGCACTCAATGGTCTTTCCAGATCATGGGATGCATTTGCTACAAGCATGAATACAAGGAAGGAGTTCCCAACGTTAGAAGAACTTTGGACCTGTTGTGCACAATAAGAGACAAGGTTAAATTCCAAGGGAAAACCTCAGAAGGAAGAAGATGCTCAAGCCTTTGCAACAAAGTTTAAAAGACATGGAGGTAAGAAAAGATCTGATTCAAGAAAGAAGTTCAAGAGAGATATGTCAAAGGTACAATGCTTTGAATGCCATGATTATGGCCACTACAAAAGGAATTGTCCTAAACTAACAAAGAAGAGAGAAGAGAGATATTATGCATCAATTGCCAATGATGAAGAACCCTCAAAGAAGACAAAGAACGATGAAGCAAATTTCTTCTATTATTCAGCTCTTACTGGGACCATTGAAGATGACATGTGGCTAATCGATAGTGGAGCTTCAAGGCATATGACAGGTGACCATAAGAATTTCTCAAGCGTGAAGGAAAAGGAGACACCTCATAAAGTAGAGCTTGGAGACAAGAACTCTTATGTAGTCAAGGGAATTGGACAAGCTACTATCAAAATGGAATCAAGTAACTCTATTCATCTTAGTAATGTTTTATATGTTCCTGGTTTGAAAAAGAATCTAGTATCTATTTCCTGTTTGGAAGAGAAAGGAGATAGAGTAGCTTTTGTGGATGGAAAAGTTATTGTATGGTCTCAAAGATAGAAGACGCCAGAGTCATTGGAAGATTGTATAAACTCCTAAGTCAGAATACTCAAGCTCTAGTACATGATGAAATCAACCCTAGTGAGTTATGGCATAGAAGGTATGCTCACCTTCATTATCAAGCCTTGCCATCCCTAAAACAGATGGTTGTAGGCATACCAGATTTACAATCAGTGCATGAAGGTGTGTGCAGAGGATGTGCACTTGGGAAGAATATTAAGAAACCATTTCCAAGCAATGAGAATAGATCCAAAGGGATCTTAGACCTAATACATTCAGATGTATATGGTCCTATGCTAGTGAAGTCTCTAGGAGGATCTCTTTACTATGTAACGTTCATATATGACTTCTCAAGAAAGACATGGTTGTATCTGTTAAATACTAAGGATGAAGTATTTAGAAAATTCCAAGAATTCAAGGCTGAAGTAGAGAACCTACCAGATAAGAAGATCAAGACAATAAGATCTGATAATGGAGGAGAATACACCTCCAAGGAGCTTGTTGCCTTCTGTAAAGAAGCTGGGATTAGGAGGGAGCTTATTGTCCCTCACAATCCTCAACAGAATGGTGTGGCTGAAAGAAAGAATAGAACTATTGAAGAATCAGTCAAGGCAATGATGAATGACCAGAATTTATCTATGCTCCTATGGGGAGAAGCAGTTATGGCAACTATTTATATTCAGAATAGAAGTCCACACAAAATATTGAAGAACATGACTCCAGAAGACGTCTTCTCCGGAAAGAAGCCAAGTGTTGAACACTTGAGAATCTTTGGATGCCTCGTTTATATTCATGTTCCCAAGGATAAGAGAAAGAAGTTGGAACCTTCAAGAAAGAAAGGTATATTCGTTGGATATAGTGAATCATAAAAAACATATAGAATTTATGCAGGTCAGCAGAAGGTTGAAATCAACAGAGATGTAACTTTTGATGAAAGGATTGCATTTAAGAAGTCTATATAAGATTCCATAGACTCCAACGAAGAAGAAGAACATGAAGATACCAAAGAAGAAAGTACATGTTCTCCAGAACACCCTGGTGAAGAACAAGAACCATCACATGAACATGTGGAACCAGTTATTGCACCTAAGACTAGAAAGAGACTAGCATGGGTTGCATCCACCTTGCAGGAAGCAAAGAAGCATAAATCTCCCAGTGGCACCTTCAGACAAAGTAAGAAACCCAAAAGGTTCTCTAGTTATGCAACACTCATGACAAGTATTGTCAATGCAGAACCTTCCACCTTTGAGGAAGCAGTCAAGCAAAAAGAATGGAAGGAGGTCATGATGGAGGAATACCAATCTATTATGAAAAATGATATAGTGGAAGTTGTGCCTAGACCTAAACAGAAGTCTGTTGCACTTAGCACTGCATAAGCAGAGTATATTGCATCTTGTGATGCTTGTATGGAAGCAGTGTGGCTCCGTAAGTTGGTTTCTGGACTGTTTGATCAGGTGTTGGATTTGACCGTGATACATTGTGATAACCAGAGCTGTGTGAAGCTCTCAGAGAACCCGGTGTTCTATGACAGGTCGAAGCACATTGAGATCAAGTACTATTTTCTCCGTGATAAAGTCCAGAGGGGAGAAGTGGTTCTCCAGTATATCTCCACTGATGAGAAGACTGCAGATATTTTTATGAAGCCTTTGTCCAAGATAAGGTTTGCATACTTGAGGGACAAGCTGGGGCTGGTGGAGATTGCTCCCTTGGTTGAAAGGGAGGAGATGACTTCCTTTGTTGGGAGGGAGAATTGATATGTGGCATCATGGATTGTCAGTGAGATGCAAATCTGTATCATGCTAGTACAACTTAGAGATGATCATATAGCTTTAGAGATGATGCTTGCATCATGCTAGTACAACTTAGATATGATACAGATGGTTGGAGTTGTTGATATAGTGGTCTGAGGAGCATCGTGCTAGTACAACTTAGAGGTGGACATACAACTTAGAGATGATGCTTGCATCATGCTAGTTATGCTCATGCTAGTACAACTTAGAGACGATGTTGGTGAGCCGCATCATGCTAGATATGGCCATGCAAGTACAACTTAGATATGACATACAACTTAGATATGATGTATTGACATCATGCTAGATATGTCATGCTTGTACGACTTAGAGATGACCATACAACTTAGAGATGATGCAGGGGGCTCGTGTCATGCTAGATATGATCATGCGAGTACAACTTAGAGGTGGCATACAACTTAGATATGATGTATTGACATCATGCTAGACATGTCATGCTAGTACGACTTAGAGATGATCATACAGCTTAGAGATGACACAACGACGCACTGATCTACATCATGCGAGTACAACTTAGAGGTGGCATACAACTTAGATATGATGCATTGGCATCATGCTAGTTATGTCATGCTAGTACGACTTAGAGATGTTAGAATTAAAGAGATGTGCTTGTTTTTTCATAGACAATATAGCAATATTGTCACCCAACCATAGGCACGAAGCCACCCCCGAGTACCTTTAACCTTGACAGACATAATAATTTCAGAAGCAAACCTTAAAACCAATAGCCAACCAAGATAGCGTATCTCTCTCCAAGGCTAGCGTACCAAGCAAAGAATCCAAACCATAACCAAGTAGAAAGTCCAACCATAACCAAAAGCCAAAATCCAAGTTGCAGTAGCTGCAACTGCACTCCCTCTCCAAACTTGTGCACCACTAGTCTTATGCAATTGTGAGAGTGTGTATGACAAATGAGCTCTAGCTCCCTCTTATTTATAGTTCTCTTTGTCACCTGTCCAGGCCGACTTCTTCTTTTAGAGGTTACCACTTAAATATTAATTCTTTTATTGAGCCGACATGTCTTCTAGGCTTTCTACACATCTGTTTAGGGTTTCTTTTGCTTCTTGGAATATTCTAGTCTTGTCAAAGGTTACACGTAGAGGTTAATACCTCTCGCAACTACTATAATATCAACACTCCCTCCTAGCTAAGAAGGTATTAAAGGCAATGATCTTGAGCACAAACAAACCATTCAACTGATAGCCACACATAGCCACACATGCTATCTCATGATCACGTAGATCAACTCACGAGCAACATCATCACTATCAATATCATCTGATAGCATCAACTGTATCATCTCATGAAGCCATACTTCATCTGAGTAATTGAGCATGATGCTAAATAAGTCACTCACTCCATAGAGTGATACAAGAACCATTCTTCTAATCTGAACATATGTCATAGAAGAATATCTGTTCCAACAGATGCTGGAAGCCACACCATGGGCTACAAGGATTATTCTTCTAATCCAGACATACGTCCTTAGAAGAATGACTATCCTGGATCATTTTCCCTCTGACCACTACTGTAAATTCAGGGAAAATGTTTGTCCCGTACCAATCTTTCCACTCTGGTCACTACTGTGAACTCAGGGAGATAGACCATTCTTCTAATCCGGACATACGTTCTAGAAGAATAGTTGTCCATGGTACATCAACAATCTGTCAACTTGAACCATCCTCCACAAGAAGGATGTCTGTCCACCATCAATCTGTCTTTCCTGGACCATTCTCCGCCTGGAGAATGTCTGTCCATCAACACACTAACTATCCATCTAGATGGAAATCATCTCCAACACTAGTGGTAGTCTCCATGGAAATCGGAACAATGCCATCCAATAGAACACAATTGTGTCTATCCATAGTAGTACACAACTACTATCCAGTGGTACACAACCACTCTTAGTAACACACAACTACTAACCAGTGACACATAGTCACAACCAGTGGAACACATCCACCATAGTAGCATACAACTATTGTCCAGAGACATACAGTCTCCACAACAATCATATCATCTGATATCAACCTGCATAACAATATCATGATACAAACTGAGTCATCTGGGCCATTGTTCCACTCACATCTGTGAGATCTAGAAGAGCATTTGCCCTAAGAAAGTAAAACATCAGCCATAAGCTATCTAGACTATTCTTCCCAAGCATAGAAGAATAACTGTCCCTTATTTCTGAGCCTGGACCATTCACCTAATTGGGCTATTCCTCCGGCACTAATCATAGTGCAACTTGGAAAGAGTGAGTCTGCCCTAGGGAATGTCTGTCCTTGATTGTTGAACCTGGACCATTCGCCTAACTGGGCCATTCATCCGGCACTAATCACAGTGCAACCTGGAGAGAATGTGTAATGTCCCTTTCCAAATAGGAGCTCCAGAAGAGGAGGCTTAATGGTCTAAACCGCCCCGTTAGACTATAGCCAGGGCCAAAGAGGTGTAAACAGGGTTACTAGAGGTCACTCCAGTCACAGGTGTTATATTCAGAAAGTGACATTGAGCTAAAAAGGGTTAAAAGCGCTTTTAAGTCATTATGAGCTAAAAATAGAAGTCAACAGTGAATTAGGGTTTCAACAGTGATTTAGGGTTTTGGAAGTCAACAACGAATTAGGGTTTCAACATGATTTAGGGTTTTGGAAATCAACAACGAATTAGGGTTTCAAC